>ONZH01003703.1:0-81662 GCA_900303285.1 Rhinella marina | reverse complement strand
ATACACCACTAATGCCTCTCTCTGTCCCTACTCCAGCAGCTATCCCTGAATACAGCAGCCGTTCTCTGTAAAGTCTATATTGTAGTAAGCTATCACTGAAGTCCACTGTAGTAGCCCTGATAAGGGCTTTTAATCACGCTCCTGCCTGTCCAACAGCTAAAATCTGTCTCTCCCTTCTCCAGCCTCTGTCCCTGACTAAGTTCACGCAGCATATGCGTACGAGCAGGAAGAGCTGAGTTTTTAATATTCGAGGTCACATGGTTTTTCCAGCCAATGCATGTAGACGCCGTTTTCGCGCTGCCAGCGTGCTCAGCGTGCCTGTCATACCCCCCCTGCATGGTGATTGGTGGAAAAAGAGCGCCAGGGAAGGTGGGAGGGGAAACGAATTCTAGGTGCGCCATCGCCGTTATACTCGAATTAAATCGAGTACGCCGAATATCGTAGTATTCGATCGAATACCAGCTCGATCGAACACTACTCGCTCATCTCTACTGATAAGAGAAGCCAAGAGGAAGAAAACAGTAGACTCAATTAGTAGGAACAGATCACATAGCAAGTTTCTATGTGAAGACACACAGTACACACTTAAATGTATTTGAGAAGAAAATAAAAGAACAATGGGTAAGTTGCAGCTCCCCAGAGGAAAACCTTTCATTTGTAGAACTTTAGTGAAGGGTCCATCACCTTGCACACTTGCTTTAAAGGCATATCTGTTGTGCTGATAGGCTGCTAGTATACGTTAAGCCTTGCAGTTAACCCATTCCCGCCATCCCGCCACAGTTTTATAGGTTTTGCTTTATGGCATTCCTTATGCGGTAAAACTTACCTGTTACTTTCATTTTTCACAACACTACAGTTATGACGATATCACATTTGTATATTTTTTCTTGCATTTTAATACTGAAAAAAACTACATAAAAAATAGTTTTTTCTTTTCATCACCGTATTCTAACCCCTATAACTTTTTTGTAGTCATGTGTATTGAGCTGTGTGATGGCTAGAGATGAGCGAACATGCTCGTCTGAGCTTGGTGCTCGTTCGAGCATTAGGATATTCGTACATGCTCGATACTCAGACGACCATATCGCGATACTCAAGGAAATGGCATCTTCCTCTTCCTGCATGTTAGGCGCCTTTTTCTCAGCCAATCAACATGCAGGAGTGTCTTTGGTACCTCCTACCATCACGTGGGACCCCTACAAGTCGATAGCAGGGATTGGCTGGCCAGATCAGATGACCTGGGAATATAAGAATCTGGTCCCGCGCTGCTCGCCTCAGACGGCACCTGCATGAGATTAGGGATAGAGCTGCTGTCTGTCAGTGAGAGTGCTAGGGCCTCAATTTAGATGTTGGTTAGGCAGGAATCATCCTCAAAGAACCCAAAAGCCCTTCTAAGGGCTACAAGCACCTTTTTTTTTTTGGTCTCCTCCTGGCTGCTGGCTGGGACTTGTAGTGCAGCTACCGCCATCTTGGCTGCACACTGTGCACAGTGACTGGTGGCAGATAGGGGACAGCACGTGGTCCACACAGACCCCAAAGAAATTGCCCAAAGTCCTCTCAGTACTCATTTTTGCTGCTGCTGCTGCTGCTGGGCCTTGGCTTGCTGGGATCTGTAGTGCAGTCTAGGGAATACGTTTTTTCTCTCATTTATATATACTACAGTCCAGTGAACAATTATGTAGTGTGCTGTACAGTAGTGTCAGTCTAAGGAATACATTTTTTCTCTCAGTTATATATACTACAGTCCAGTGAAAAATTGAGTGGTTTGCGGTACAATAGCCGCAGTCAAAGACTACGTTTTTTCTCTCAGTTATATATACTACAGTGCAGTGAACAATTCAGTCATGTGTGGTACACTAGCCGGAGTCTAGAAAATACGTTTTTTCTCTCAGTTATATATACTACAGTCCAGTGAAAAATTGAGTGGTTTGCAGTACATTAGCCGCCATTTAAAGACTACGCTTTTTCTCTCAGTTATATATACACTACAGTCCAGTGAATAGTTATGTGGTGTGCGGCACAGTAGCCGCAGTCTATAGTCTCAGTTATATATACACTACAGTGCAGTGAACAATTCTGTTGTGTCCTGTACAGTAGCGTCAGTCTATAAAATACGTTTTTTCTCTCAGTTATATATACCACAGTCCAGTGAAAAATTGAGTGGTTTGCGGTAAAATAGCCGCAGTCTAAAGACTACGTTTTTTCTCTCAGTTATATATACTACAGTGCAGTGCACAATTCTGTCGTCTGCGGTACACTAGCCGGAGTCTAGAAAATATGTTTTTTCTCTCAGTTATATATACTACAGTCCAGTAAAAAATTGAGTGGTTTGAGGTACAATGCTGGAGTCTAGAAAATCCGTTTTTACTCTCAGTTATATATACTACAGTGCAATGAGCAATTCTGTCATGTGCTGTACAGTAACGTCAGTCTAGAAAATACGTTTTTTCTCTCAGTTATATATACTACAGTCCAGTGAAAAATTGAGTGGTTTGCGGTACAATAGCCGCCATTTAAAGACTACATTTTTTCTCTCAGTTATATATACTAAAGTCCAGTAAAAAATTGAGTGGTTTGCAGTAAAATAGCCGCCATTTAAAGACTACGTTTTTTCTCTCATTTATATATACACTACAGTGCAATGAACAATTCTGTCGTGTGATGTACAGTAGTGTCAGTCTAGAAAATACATTCATTCTCTCAGTTATATATACTACAGTCCAGTGAAAAATTGAGTGGTTTGCGGTAAAATAGCCGCAGTCTAAAGACTACGTTTTTTCTCTCAGTTATATATACTACAGTGCAGTGAACAATTCTGTCGTGTGCGGTACACTAGCCGGAGTCTAGAAAATACGTTTTTTCTCTCAGTTATATATACTACAGTCCAGTGAAAAATTAAGTCGTTTGCGGTACAATAGCTGCCATTTAAAGACTACGTTTTTTTCTCTCAGTTATATATACTACAGTGCAGTAAACAATTCTGTCGTGTGCGGTACACTAGCCGGAGTCTAGAAAATACGTTTTTTCTCTCAGTTATATATACTACAGTCCAGTGAAAAATTCTGTTGTGCCCTGTACAGTAGCGTCAGTCTATAAAATACGTTTTTTCTCTCAGTTATATATACCACAGTCCAGTGAAAAATTGAATGGTTTGCAGTAAAATAGCCGCAGTCTAAAGACTATGTTTTTTCTCTCAGTTATATATACTACAGTTCAGGGAACAATTCTGTCGTGTGCTGTACAGTAGCGTCAGTCTAGAAAATACGTTTTTTCTCTCAGTTATATATACTACACTCCAGTGAAAAATTGAGTGGTTTGCGGTAAAATAGCCGCAATCTAAAGACTACGTTTTTTCTCTCAGTTATATATACTACAGTCCAGTGAAAAATTAAGTGGTTTGCGGTACAATAGCTGCCATTTAAAGACTACGTTTTTTTCTCTCAGTTATATATACTACAGTGCAGTAAACAATTCTGTCGTGTGCGGTACACTAGCCGGAGTCTAGAAAATAAGTTTTTTCTCTCAGTTATATATACTACAGTCCAGTGAAAAATTTAGTGGTTTGCAGTACAATAGCCGCCATTTAAAGACTACGTTTCTTCTCTCAGTTATATATACACTACAGTGCAGTGAACAATTCTGGCGTGTGCTGTACAGTAGAGTCAGTGTAGAAAATATGTTTTTTCTCTCAGTTATATATACTACAGTCCAGTGAAAAATGGAGTGGTTTGCAGTAAAATAGCCGCAGTCTAAAGACTACGTTTTTTCTCTCAGTTATATATACTACAGTTCAGGGAACAATTCTGTTGTGTGCTGTACAGTAGCGTTAGTCTAGAAAATACGTTTTTTCTCTCAGTTATATATACTACAGTCCAGTGAAAAATTGAGTGGTTTGCGGTAAAATAGCCGCAGTCTAAAGACTACGTTTTTTCTCTCAGTTATATATACTACAGTGCAGTGAAAAATTCTGTCGTGTGCGGTACACTAGCCGGAGTCTAGAAAATATGTTTTTTCTCTCAGTTATATATACTACAGTCCAGTGAAAAATTGAGTGGTTTGCTGTAAAATAGCCGCCATTTAAAGACTACGTTTTTTCTCTCAGTTATATATACTACAGTGCAGTGAACAATTCTGTCGTGTTCTGTACAGTATTTGGAGTCTAGAAAATACTTTTTTTTCTCTCAGTTATATATACTACAGTCCAGTGAAAAATTGAGTGGTTTGCGGTAAAATAGCCGTAGTCTAAAGACTACGTGTTTTCTCTCAGTTATATATACTACAGTGCAGTAAACAATTCTGTCGTGTGCGGTACACTAGCCGGAGTCTAGAAAATACGTTTTTTCTCTCAGTTATATATACTACAGTCCAGTGAAAAATTCTGTTGTGCCCTGTACAGTAGCGTCAGTCTATAAAATACGTTTTTTCTCTCAGTTATATATACCACAGTCCAGTGAAAAATTGAATGGTTTGCAGTAAAATAGCCGCAGTCTAAAGACTATGTTTTTTCTCTCAGTTATATATACTACAGTTCAGGGAACAATTCTGTCGTGTGCTGTACAGTAGCGTCAGTCTAGAAAATACGCTTTTTCTCTCAGTTATATATACTACACTCCAGTGAAAAATTGAGTGGTTTGCGGTAAAATAGCCGCAGTCTAAAGACTACGTTTTTTCTCTCAGTTATATATACTACAGTCCAGTGAAAAATTAAGTGGTTTGCGGTACAATAGCTGCCATTTAAAGACTACGTTTTTTTCTCTCAGTTATATATACTACAGTGCAGTAAAAAATTCTGTCGTGTGCGGTACACTAGCCGGAGTCTAGAAAATAAGTTTTTTCTCTCAGTTATATATACTACAGTCCAGTGAAAAATTTAGTGGTTTGCAGTACAATAGCCGCCATTTAAAGACTACGTTTCTTCTCTCAGTTATATATACACTACAGTGCAGTGAACAATTCTGGCGTGTGCTGTACAGTAGAGTCAGTGTAGAAAATATGTTTTTTCTCTCAGTTATATACACTACAGTCCAGTGAAAAATGGAGTGGTTTGCAGTAAAATAGCCGCAGTCTAAAGACTACGTTTTTTCTCTCAGTTATATATACTACAGTTCAGGGAACAATTCTGTTGTGTGCTGTACAGTAGCGTTAGTCTAGAAAATACGTTTTTTCTCTCAGTTATATATACTACAGTCCAGTGAAAAATTGAGTGGTTTGCGGTAAAATAGCCGCAGTCTAAAGACTACGTTTTTTCTCTCAGTTATATATACTACAGTGCAGTGAAAAATTCTGTCGTGTGCGGTACACTAGCCGGAGTCTAGAAAATATGTTTTTTCTCTCAGTTATATATACTACAGTCCAGTGAAAAATTGAGTGGTTTGCTGTAAAATAGCCGCCATTTAAAGACTACGTTTTTTCTCTCAGTTATATATACTACAGTGCAGTGAACAATTCTGTCGTGTTCTGTACAGTATTTGGAGTCTAGAAAATACTTTTTTTTCTCTCAGTTATATATACTACAGTCCAGTGAAAAATTGAGTGGTTTGCGGTAAAATAGCCGTAGTCTAAAGACTACGTGTTTTCTCTCAGTTATATATACTACAGTGCAGTGAACAATTCTGTCGTGTGCGGAACACTAGCCGGAGTCTAGAAAATACGTTTTTTCTCTCAGTTATATATACTACAGTCCAGTGAAAAATTGAGTGGTTTGCGGTACAATAGCCGCCATTTAAAGACTACGCTTTTTCTCTCAGTTATATATACACTACAGTGCAGTGAACAATTCTGTCGTGTGCTGTACAGTAGCGTCAGTCTAAAAAATATGTTTTTTCTCTCAGTTATATATACTACAGTCCAGTGAAAAATTGAGTGGTTTGCGGTACAATAGCCGCCATTTAAAGGCTACGCTTTTTCTCTCAGTTATATATACACTACAGTCCAGTGAATAGTTATGTGGTGTGCGGCACAGTAGCCGCAGTCTAGTGGTGACACCAACAAGTGACCAAGTTGGTTGAGGTAGCAGGTGAGCCACCCAAAAATTTACCCTGACACAGCATGGTGGTGAACCCAGAGTGACCAAGTTACACTAAGGTAGCAGGTGAAGCACATAAAATTTTACCCTGACACAGCATGGCGGTGACACCCCCAATTGACCAAGTTACTTGAGGTAGCTGGTGAGCCACCCAAAAATTTACCCTGACACAGCATGGCGGTGAACCCAGAGTGACCAAGTTAGACTGAGGTAGCAGGTGAAGCACATAAAATTTTACCCTAACACAGCATGGCGGTGACACCCCAATTGACCAAGTTACTTGAGGTAGCAGGTGAGCCACCCAAATATTTACCCTGACACAGCATGGTGGTGATACCACCAATGCCTTGGTCAGACTGAGATTGCAGTCAAATGGCTGTAGGTGAGCCTTCCAAAAAAATTGTTTTTGAGTGTCTGTAGTTGACCCTCCTGAAAAATAGTTTTTGAGTGTCTGTAGTTGACGCTCCTAAAAAATTTATTGGAGAGAGGGCCTGTAGGTAACCCTCCGTAAACATTGTTTGTAAAGAGCGCCAGTTGGCCCTCAGAAAAATTGCCTGTTGGCTCAGTGTTTGTGTGCGAAGAGAAGGAGGAGGAGAAGAGGAGAGGATACATAAAGAATCTTCAGAGATTTGAATTCCGGTGAAATCCAGGCTTTATTCATTTCAATAATCGTCAGCCTGTCGGCGCTGAAGACCCGCACTGAAGACCCGCTCTGACAACACGCTAGCGGCAGGGCAGGCCAGCACCTCCAAGGCGTACAGCGCCAGTTCAGGCCACATGTCCAGCTTTGCAACCCAGTAGTTGTATGGAGCAGAGTGATCACGCAGGACATTGGTATGGTCAGCTAGGTACTCCCTCACCATCTTTCTGAACAGCTCCCCCCTACTCTGCCTAGACTGGGGACGGGTGACATAGTCTTGCTGCGGTGCCATAAAACTGGCAAAGGCCTTGGAGAGTGTTCCCCTGCAGTGCTTGACAAGCTGCCTGCTCGCCTCCTCTCCCCTGCTAGTTGGCCCACAGAACTACGTCCTGTGTCGCTAGCGGTGTCAGATGGGAAGGATAGTTTCAGCTTGTGCACCAGGGCCTGTTGATATTGATTCACTCTCATACTCCTATCCTCTACAAGAATGAGAGTGGAAAAGTTCTGCTTGTACCGGGGGGCCAGGAGGGTGAACACCCAGTAATCGGTGTTGGCAAAAATGCTTCTAACGTGAGGGTCACAGGAAAGGCAGCCTAACATGAAGTCAGCCATGTGCGCAAGAGTCCCAACATGCAAGAATTCCCTCTCCTCAATAGGCTGACTCTCCATTTCCTCCTCCTCCAACTCCTCCGCTTCAGCCCATACACGCTCAATAGATAAGAAGGAATGAGCATAGGTACCCTCTTCAGTCTCGCCAACAGTCTCCTCCTCTTCCTCCTGATCCTCCCCCTCCTCCAATATGCGCTGAGGGTGGTCTGGCTATCAAGCAACGTATCTTCTTCCCCCATCTCCTGTGACAAGCGCAAAGCCTCTGACTTCATGCTGAGCAGTGACTTTTTCAGCAGACAAAGTAGCGGGATGGTGACGCTGATAATGGCAGGATCGCCGCTGACCATCTGTGTTGACTCATCAAAGTTGCTTAACACCTGAGAGATATCAGACATCCACGTCCACTCCTCATTGTAGACTTGAGGAAGCTGACTAACCTGACTACCAGTTCTCGTGGAAGTTGTCATCTGGCAGTCTACAATCGCTCTGCGCTGCTGGTAAACCCTGGCTAACATGTGGAATGTGGAATTCCATCGTGTGGGCACGTCGCACAACAGTCGGTGAGCTGTCAGTTGTAAGCGCTGTTGCACTGCCCTGAGAGTGGCAGCATCTGTGGTTGACTTGCGGAAATGCGCACAGATGCGTCGCACCTTGGTGAGCAAATCAGACAAATTGGGGTAGGTCTTGAGGAACCGCTGAACCACAAGATTGAACACGTGGCCCAGGCATGTTTTATATGCAGTGTTTATATGAGTTGTTATTACTTCGGGAAATAGTATTGGTGTATAATGGCACATGTGTGAGTCTGCCGAGTTGCAGAGCCGCCACCAGGTTACGCCCGTTGTCACACACAACCATGCCTGGTTTGAGGTTCAGCGGCACCAGCCAAAGATCGGTCTGCGCCGTGATGCCCTGTAACAGCTCTTGGGCGGTGTGCCTCTTGTCACCTAAGCTCAGCAGTTTCAGCACAGCCTGTTGGCGCTTATCCACGGCAGTGCTGTTGCGCCTAGAGCTACCGACTGAAGGTGCCGTGCTCACAGATTGTATTTGAGAGTAGGAGGAGGAGGGGTTGGAGGAAGAGGCATAATAAGTCTGAGAAACCGTGACCGAGGTAGGCCCCGCAATCCTCGGTGTGGGTCAGACTCGGTCCCAGCCTCCACCAAGTTAACCCAATGTGCTGTCAGGGAGATATAGTGTCTCTGCCCGCCAGCACTTGTCCACGTGTCCGTGGTTAGGTAGACCTTCTCAGTAACCGCGTTGGTCAGGGCACGGATGATGTTCTCTGACACATGCTGATGTGGGGCTGGGACGGCACATCGGGAAAAATAGTGGCGGCTGGGGACCAAGTACTGAGGGACAGCCACCACCATCAGGTTGCGGAAAGCCTCAGTCTCTACCAGTCTATAGCGCAGCATCTCCAGGCTCAGCAGTTTGAAAATGTGGATGTTTAGGGCTTGTGCATGTGGGTGGGTGGAATTGTATTTGCGTTTGCGTTTGCGCTTGCGCTCCAATGTCTGATGCAAAGACAGCTGAACGCTGCGCTGGGACACATTGGTGTAGGGTGTGGAGGATCGTGGAGGTGAAGGGGTGGTTGTAGGTCGGGAGGTGCTCATGCCGGGGTCCTGGGCGGGGGGTTGACCCGCAGACCCAGCATGTGACACAGGGGGGAGGTGAACAGCCTGGGTTCCATTGAGTCGTGTGTTTAGCACTCATATGCCTGCGCATGCTGGTAAAGGTTAGGCTGGTAGTGGTGACTCTCCTGCTGATCCTGGTGTGGCACAGGTTGCACACCACAGTCCGTCGGTCATCCTCACCTTCTTTAAAGAACCTCCAGACTTGCGAACATCTAGTCCTCGGCACGGGAGATTCACTCCGTGAAACAGTTGCTGATCTACTTGCTCTGGCCCTGCTTCTCCCTCTGGCCACCCCACTGCCTCCTCCAACCTGTTCTGGTGCGGCACTTGCCTCCCCCTCAGAAGCACTGTCTTGACTAGGCTTACCAACCCAGCTCGGGTCTGTCACCTCATCATCCACCAGCTCTTCCTCCGATTCCTCACTCTGCTCCCCCATCGGACTTACTGCCCTGACAACAACTTCACTGTCTGACAACCGTGTCTCATCATCATCATCATCCGACACCTCTTGACACACTACTTGCACTAAGTCCACACTCTCATCACCCACAGACTGCGAAAGTTTGAAATTTTGGGCCTCGGGACAGAGCAACTGCTCCGGTTGCTGCTGAGCAGTGGTTTATGACTCTGGGAAGGGTCCTGAAAAGAGTTCCTGGGAGTATGCCGGATCTGAATCCATATTTTCCATGGGGGGTCAGGCTGGGGGGAAGGAGGTTGAGCTGGAGGAGCCAGAGGTCTACTTCCTTGGCTAGAGTGGGTGGACTGCGTGGAAGACTGGGTGGTGGATAGATTACTGGACACATTATCCGCTATCCACGTCATCACCTGTTCGCACTGTTGTGGTTTCAATAGTGCTGTACCACGTGACCCTGTAAGTTGCGAGATGAAGCTAGGGAGCGAACATCTGCGGCGTTCCACTGCTCCCTC
Organism: Rhinella marina; assembly: GCA_900303285.1. Lineage (NCBI taxonomy): Eukaryota > Metazoa > Chordata > Amphibia > Anura > Bufonidae > Rhinella > Rhinella marina. The sequence goes on along the minus strand of ONZH01003703.1, from coordinate 71,827 downwards.
ATCAGTAGGTACTGTGTCACCCTGCCCAGGACCACGGCCTCTGCCCCCTACATCACTTGGACGCCAACGTCCTCGTTCTCGACCCTTTTCGCTGGGGTTCAACATTTTGTGTATTCACTAAACTGTAGAATTAATATCTGAGGCCAAAACCGTTTTCAGTATACTGTAGAATTACTATCTGAGGTCAAAAACGTATTCTCTAGACTGCAGCTAGTGTACCGCACACCACACAATTTTTCACTGGACTGTATTAAATGTATCTGAGAGAAAAAACGTATTCTCTAGACTGCGGCTAGTGTACCGCACACCACACAATTTTTCACTGGACTGTAGTACATATAATTAAAAAAAAAAAACGTATTCTCTAGACTGCGGCTACTGTACCGCACACCACACAATTTTTCACTGGACTGTATTAAATGTATCTGAGAGAAAAAACATATTCTCTAGACTGCGGCTAGTGTACTGCACACCACACCACACAATTTTTCACTGGACTGTAGTATATATAAGTGATAGAAAAAACATATTTTCTAGACTGAGGCTACTGTACCGCACACCACAGAATTGTTCACTGGACTGTAGTCACCGCCATGCTGTGTCAGGCTAAATTTTTGGGTGGTTCAGCTGCTATCTTAGTCTAACCAAGCCACTCTGGGGTTCACCGCCAAGCTGTAAACTGCAATCTCAGTCTTAACAAGTCATCCTGGGGTTCACCCCCATGCTGTAAACTACAATCTCAGTCAAACTATGTAATTTAGGGGTTCACCACCAGGGTGTTCTAGACTACAATTTTAGCAGGTTCACCTGCAATCTCAGTCACAGACTGTCATTCAGGGGTGCACCACCATGCTTTTTTAAACCATTTGTTTCTGAGGGTCACCTCCAGGCTCTCAACCACAATTTTTTGGAGGCTCGCCAGTACACTGTCGGCCAAAATTGTCTTGAGGGTCATCGGAGGCCTCTCCCCCACAACTTCAAGGAGGGTTACTACCTGGCCCTGGCACACAAACATTGTCTTGAGGGTCACTAAAAGGGTCTGCACCCACCCACGTGTGGAGACTAATGGGTGGGTGCAGTGTGCGTCTTAGCCCGTCTGGAATTAGGAAAGCTGGGCACTGTGCTTGGAGGTCTTTGTGTCTGCTGTGGACAGAGTGGGTGTGGGGTGCTTGTTTGCCCGTCTGGGATGGGGAGAGCTGGGCACTATGCTGGGAGAACTTTATGTACACTGTGGACTACTGGGTGGGTGCAGGGAGGGAGATAGGACAGCAGTGCCAGCATGGTCAGTGGTGTCACCCGCAGGCGGTGATGGACCTTCGTTGCACCTAGTTGGGTGCTTTACTAACATGTGATAGGCATGTGCCTTCCCCATCTTGGTCTGGGTCAGCACAATTGTCTTGAGGGTCACCACCAGGCCCAGAATTTGGCGTAATGGTACGATTAGGCAGCCTCAGAGGCATCCATGCATGCTGCCCCTGCTGTTTTCTGTCCATTTCTGTGGTGTTTCCATCATTTTCTGAGGTTTCCAGGTTTTCACGCAACCTTCCCTGTGCAGAGCTTTGGTCCCCTGCAAAAAATGCTCGAGTCTCCCATTGACTTCAATGGGGTTCGTTATTCGAAACGAGCACCCGAGCATCTGAAAAAGTTTGAATCGAATAACGAGCACCCGAGCATTTTAGTGCTTGCTCATCTCTAGTGATGGCTTATTTTTTGCGGTACAATCTTTAATTTTCAGTGATACTATTTTAGGGTGTGTTTGAATTTTTGTTCACTTTTTATTAAATTTTTTGTGGGAAGTGTAGTGACCAAAAACAGTAAATCAGGCATTTTGAATTTTTTTCCCCTTTTGCCCTTTGACTTATGGGATAAATATTTTTTATATTTTAATAGTATGGCCGTTTTCACAGGTGGCAATTACATTTATGTTTATTTTTTTATGGTTTATGTATTTTTATTTTGATTTTGGAGAAAGGGAGTGATTTGAATGTTTATATTTTAAAATTTTAAATATTTTTAAAAACTTTATTTTTTAATTTATTTTTTTTTACACTTTTTTAAAGTTCACAAAGTAAACTTTATCAAGTAATCAGGGTTTCCATATGAACTTATGTTATGCCAATAATCTTGTCTAGAGGCTGATTTTTTTGCAGGAAGAGTAGACATTTTTATTGGGTATATATACATTTTGGGTATATATGATTTTTTGATCATTCAGTATTACACTTTTGTAAGTAAAGTTGACCAAAAAATGCCTGTTTTGACACAGTTTTTCTTTTTTTTACGGCGTTCACCTTAAGCCTCATTCAAACGTCAGTGTATTGGTCAGTGATTTCCATCAGTGATTGTGAGCCAAAACCAGGCTTGAAGCCTCCACAGATATAAGGTATAATGGAAAGATCTGCACCTGTTCTTTGTGTAGAGCCACAACTGGTTTTCGCTCAAAATCACTGATGGAAATCACTGACCAAAACACTGATGTGTGAATGAGACTTTACGGGGTGGATCATGTATTATTTTTATCATTCAATTTACAACATTTTTTTTTTTTACTTGAACGTTTAAACACTTTTTTAAACTTTTGTTTTACTTTTTATTTTTGTCCCACTGTGGGAATTTTTGGGGTCTGATCCCCTCTACAATGCAACCTAATACATCCTGTATTGTAATGTCTTGACTAGGTATTAATCAGTATAATGCACGTAGAGCCTGCCTATGAGACCCAGCCAGGGGCTGGATCTCATAGGCTTCTGTAGGAGGCAAGTCCTGGTGCCTGTGCATGGCATGGGGCTGGTGCAGAGCAGGGACCAATGGGGTGGTGGAAGGTGCCTGTACCTTCCATAAATATATTTTATATAATTAATTCATGTAGACAAAATAATGCAGGATTTCACCAGATCTAGCATTACTGGATACTGCAATAACCCACGGTCCCCATAGACTATAATGGGAACCGACAGAGATCCAGCCACTTTCCAGCATGAGTGCATGGTTTCAGGCGGACAAAAAATGATGGTGAACTGCAGTATCTGGCAATGTCAGCTCTGGTTATTCCGGTTCTTTGCCAGAACAGCCTGCCGGATACGTTTACCAGAGACATAAATGTAGCCTTACACACATAGCGCTGAAGCAGAAAGGAAAAACCCCAGAGTAAGGACGGGCCCCCGATCTGCCAGCCCAAAATAAATATAGCAGAGCAATTGGAACAATAAATATGGAGAGCTCTGGTTCCATGTGAGGTACAGGGCTGGTTCTATCTTTGTTAGAAAGAGATTATAATGTAACATACAATGTCTGATATTCATTGTTCAACTCAATCAAGGCATAACTCCTTTAAAGAGGTTTTGCCACTAAATTGAGATTAGATTGGACTCCTATGATAATAACAATGTGTTATGGGCATTGATTGTGGAACCACTGTGCCATTCAACAAATTTGGCTCTGGTATAAACCTATGGGCGTTATCCTGGTGGCTTCCTGTTTTTTTCCCTTTAACCCCCTATACAGGGACCTGGTCTTTACTGTAGGAAATACACCTGGCACCACTACATCTTGGAGTAGTCTACATATGGTTGGCTGCTTACCCACACGGATCAAGAGACCCGGTGCATAGCACCACAGAGACAGGCAAACTTGTAGTCAATAACAGACCGAGGTCAGAGCAGGCAGAGTATGTGCAAACCCAAGAAACTGTTCTGAGATCAGGGCTGGCAGCAAAGGGTAAATACTGTAAGGCAATAACCTTTGCAATACTGCAGAAGGAGGGAAGGTTAAAGGTTTGTCCAGGTTCAGAGATGAACCCAGACATATCCCCGTTTTCACCCAGGGAGCCTCCCTGATATGAGCACCGGAACATTTCATGCTCTGATGCTCTCCTTTGCCCTACAGTGAAATGTGCAGGGCAAAAGCTTTTTTTGGAGGTCCGGTAACATACCGGGCTCTACATGGGTTCCACCCAGTAGTGTGCCCGGTGACATAACCAGCACTAATGGACGGGCTTTAGCGCTGCCCTAGCCTGTAAAGTTGCTAGTGCAGCGCTAAAGCAATACAACGCAGGGCAAAGGAGAGTATAGAAGCAGGAAATACTCTGATGCTCCTATCAGGGGGCTGCCTGGGTGAAAATGGGGATGTGTCCTGGTTCAGCTCTGAACCCAGACGACCCCTTTGACTACCTAGATGTTGTGGTAGTGGTATCTAGGCAGCTCTGATCCCGGACAACCCCTTTAAATTAAGAATATCAGAATGCATTTCCCCCAAAAGACATATACACACCAATGCAGGGGTCTGCTGTTGGTAAGCCAGACCTACCACAAACACAGGGTGAGTGGAACAGCACCTGTGCATGCTAGTACAAGGGCCATTGACGTAACACAATGATAGTCCTCTGTGCCTGTATGAATGACATAGCAGGTCGAGTGTGCATGCTGTCGATCCATTCATTCTCTCTAGGACTGCCAGAGATAGCCAAGCAAGATAAAAAGAAATCTCCGTCCGCTCAGGCCCCCATGATCAGATGCTTATCCAGTATCCTGTGGGTAGAGGATACATTGATTTTTTGACACAACCACTTTAAGGCAATATTGCATCAGAAACTGCACGACTGAATCCAGCTGTCAGAATGTTTTAGCTGTCAAAACTAAGGATTAATAGTGTTTGTAAAGATTATGAGTTGTTTAGCACCTTTCCAACATCCTTCATACATGTACTGAAGATGTCAGGTCCTTAAAAATGGTGTCAACTCAGGTGGTGTTGCCAGCGGTTTAGACATTAATGGTTGTATGTTGAGTTATTTTGAGGGCACACCAAATTTACAATGTTATACAAGCTGTACACTGACTACTTTACATTGTATCAAAGTGTCATATCATCTCCTAGTGAGGAGCAACAGCAGCTGCTGGCTGCAGCAGTCATATGATACATTGGCAGGCAGCAACATGATGGAGGCAGCAAAAGCCTTACGGAAAATGATGGTCAGCAGGTTGCAGCAGTGGCATGATGGCCTTGGTGGTATTATGAAGGCAGCAGCAGCCGTACAGAAGATGATGATCGGAAGTTCACAGCAGTGGCATAATGGCGACTGTGGCATTATAAAGGCAGCAGCAGCCTTACAGTAGATGATGGTCGGCAGGCCGCAGCAGTGGCATGATGCAGGTGGCAGCAGCAGCCACAGAGAATATGATGGCTGGCAGGTCGCAGTGGTGGCATGATGGCGGCAGTGGCATGATGGAGGCAGGCATCTACTGCAGCTCGTGGTGGCGGGAGGAGGGTGACTCTACAAGGGGAGGGATACAATAGCAGCAGGTGTTTGCTTGCCATAAGCTACAACAAGCTGTGTACATACTTTTTCCTGGTAATTACATAATTTTCCTTCCCTTTCTGTGAGAGGAAAATATTCCCCCATTTTGCCTTGATAGTGGGGGTCTAAACGCATGGCTATCCAGTAATCATCAGACTGCTTGATGTCAATGATACGCCTTTCACTGCATAAGCAAATGAGTATACAGGTTGACATTCTGGCCAGTGTGACCGAGGAACCCTGCAATACTCCCTGCATTGTGAACATTTCCCTGCCACTACTGCCCTGCCCTAGTATTATTAACCCTTTCCCTGCCACCCTCCCTGCAATATTCCCCTACAATAGCCCTGATTCCTGCTACTGTATATCCCTGCAGTACCCCTTGGCCCTGAGCCATTAACCCTATCCTAACCTGCATTCCCCTTGCTTAGGGACAGTTTAATGATAAGTAGGGGATGGGCTGCTATTGTATGTGTGTGCGTTTTGGGTGGGAATAGTAACATTTATTAATATTTTGCCCAGTATATTGGTGTAGTATATACTCTTTTAATAATTTCAGCAACCCCCCCCCCCCCAAAAAAAAAAAAAAATTTTGATTGGAAACATGTGGAGAACGAACATAAATGGATTTGGGGCAAAATTCGTTATCACTCACAGATAATTTTGTGTGCTACTCTGTGTATTGGTGTAGTAATCATGTATATGCTGGTTTTAATCATTTCAACAACACCCCAAAAAAATTGAGACCTTCTGGAAATAACTCACAGGTAAATTGTTGCCCTAGCCTGTATATGGGTATACTGATCACCAATATGCTGGTTTCATTAAATTGAACAAGCCCCCAAAAAATTAAATTCCAACCATGTAGAAAAACAATGCTGAAATGGAGGATTGAGTCCTGACACTCAATTTCATGTTAACACTCATAGGTAAATTGATACTGTAGCCTGTGTATTAGTGTACTGATCACCTATATGCTGATTTAATTAAAATGAAGTTCAAAAAAATCCTGATCTTCAATTTCACATTACTACTCACAGGTAAATTGTTGATCTCAGATTAGACCTTCATATCAGATCTTCAGACCCCTATATCAGATCCTCAAACCATCTTATCGGATCCTCAGGCCCTCTTATCAGATCCTCAGACCCCCATATCAGACCTCAGATCAGACCCCCATATCATATTGTCAGACCCCCATATCAGATCCTCAGACCTCTATATCAGATCTAAACACAACAAATGCCTCAAAGCAATATCAGAGAGCACGAAATAAACACAAACAACCTACAAATCATGCCACCCCTGACGCAAGAGGCAGGCAAGAAAAATGCTCTCTACACAATGTATGATCTAAAAATGTCTTTTTATTAAATCACGTAAATACAAGAATATAAATATATCAAAACATAGTATATCTAGGGCCACATGGTGCTGATTGGAGACATGGGTAGTGATGATCCGTCTCCCCCAAATAGATGTTAAACATGCCAAATGATAGGTGAGTCTATGACACCGTCCCTGGACATATAATAATGTCACTGGACATATAATGCCATCACTAAATACATATTAGATCTAAACGATGGTGCCACCTCATACAACAATGAGCAGAGGTCACCGTTAAGGGCCAAAACAGAAGTAACAATTAGCCCGGATCACAATGCCTATCAACTAGCAGATCACCAAATGTACCCACTAGAAATCCTCAACGCGCGTTTCGCTAGGAAAGCTTCGTCAGGAGGAAGGTAAGTATCAAGACTGATTTCCAACTTAAATAGTTCCGCTTGCTGTCGCCAAAACATACGTCACCAAAAGGGGCCGTGTATATCGGCGCACTGCGTATAGGTGATGCGGCCGAAGTCCACGGCGCGATCTATATCACATCCTCAGATACAGATAAGCAAATCCAGCAGTTGGCAGTGTGCTTCCAGCAAGGGGCTTAGGCACCCAGTCGTAATTGCCAACACTGTGACTCCTATAGCTATGCCACTGGTATTTATTTACTGAATACCCTCATTGTTATTGTGTTTGTTATCAACCCTGTTGCTTGTTGCCATTGGCAGTTGGGAAAGACGGCAAAAAGCCGGGACACAAGTCCCAGCGCCGTACATGTACGGCGCTCAGATCGGGAGGGGGCAGGAGCTGTGCCGAATGCGCTGACCGCGGCACATGAGGTGTGCGGGGTTCATAAAGTAAAAAAAAGTTAAAAAATAAAGTTTCCTAAAAAAAAATAATAAAAGTTTCAAGTAAAAAAAAAACGCCATTTTCCAAAAAAAAGCTAAAAAAAATTGTATCGACCGGCTCTATAAAAATATCATGTCATCCACCCCGCCAGGTGAACGCAGTAAAAAAAAAAAAAAAAAAAGTGCCAAAACAGACATTTTTTGGTCATCTTCCCTTACAAAAAGTGTAATAGCAGGCGAGCAAAAAGGCGTATCTAACCCAAAATGGTACCAATCAAACCGTCATCTTGTCCCGCAAAAATGATACCCTACCTGAGACAATCGCCCGAAAAATAAAAAAAATATGGCTCTCTGAAAATGGCAACACAAAAAAAAGATTTTATTCTGTTCAAAAATAAATCTAATGTGTAAAACTTTCCAAAAATAAAAAAGTTAGACATATTGGGACCGGCCGTGTCCGTAACAACCTGCTCTATAACAATATTACATGAGATGGCCCCCAGGCGAATGCTGCAAAAAAATAAAAATAAAAAACTATGCCAAAACAACCATTTTTTCCCTCTTGCCTCACAAAAAGTGTAATATCAGGCGATCAAAAAGGTGTAATTAACCCAAAATGGTACCAATCAAACCATCATCTTGTCCTGCAAAAATGAGACCCTACCTGAGACAATCGCCCAAAAAATAAAAAAAATATGGCTTTCTGAAAATGGCAACACAAAAAAAGATTTTATTCTGTTCAAAAATAAATCTAATGTGTAAAACTTTCCAAAAATAAAAAAGTTAGATATATTGGGTACCGCCGCGTCCGTAACAACCTGCTCTATAACAATATTACATGAGATGGCCCCCCAGGCGAATGCTGTAAAAAAATTTTTTTAAAAAACTATGCCATAACAGTCATTTTTTCACCTTGCCTCACAAAAAGTGTAATACCACACGATCAAAAAGGCGTATGTACCCCAAAATGGTACCAATCAAACTGTCATCTTGTCCCGCAAAAAATGAGCCCACACATAAGACAATAACTCAAAGAAATAAAAATCAGTGGCTCCCGCAAACCAATCCATCAAAATCTGTGTTGTAAAATCCATATGGCGCTCCTTCTGTTCTGAGTCCTGCCATGTGCCCCCACAGCAGTTTACCACCATATATGGGGTGTTGCCGTATTCAGGAGAAAATGGGTAACAAATTATGGGGTGATTTTCTCCTGTTACCCCTTGTGAAAATGAAAAATTTGGGGCTAAAGCAACATTTTATTGGAAGAAATGAAACTTTTCATTTTCACAGCCAAGTGTTTCCAAATTCCGTAAAACACTTAGGGGGTCAAAGTGGCCAGTACCCCCCTTAATATATTCTTTGAAGGGTGTAGTTTCCAAAACGGGTCACGTTTTGAGGGTTTCTACTGTAGGGGTACGTCAGGGTCTCTCAATTACAAAATGGTGCCTAAAAACCATTCTAGCAAAATCTGCCTCCAAAATCCGTATGGCGCTCCTTTCCTTCTGACCACTGCCACAAACCCATAGAGACGTTTACCACCACATATGGGGTATTTCTGTAAACTGCAGAATCAGAGTAATGTATATTGAGGTTTAGTTTGCTGTTAACCCTTGCTGTTTTGCAAGAAAAAATTATTAACATGAATAATCTACCAAAAAAGTGAAATTTTGAAATTTCACCTCAATTTTCCATTAATTCTTGTGGAACACCTCAAGGGTTAACAACGTTTGTAACAGCAGTTTTTTATAATTTGAGGGTTGTAGTTTCTAAAATGGGGTCATTTATGGGTGGTTTCCATTACGTAAGCCACTCAAAATCACTTTATATCTGAATTGGTGCTTAAAAAAATGGTTTTGGAAATTTTGTTGAAAATTTGAAAAATGGCTTCTAAACTTCTAAGCCCTCTAACGTCCCAAAAAAGTAAAATGACATTTATAAAATGATGCCAACATAAAGTATACATATGGGGAATGTAAAATAATAACTATTTTTGGAGGTATTACTATGTATTTTAAAAGTAGAGAAATTGAAATTTTGAAATTTGCAAATTTTTCAAAATTTTTGCTAAATTTGGTATTTTTTAATAAAGAAAAATGAAATATTTTGCCACAAATTTACTACTATCGTGAAGCACAATATGTGACGAGAAAACAATCTTAGAATAGCCTGGATAAGTAAAAGCATTCCAAAGTTATTGCCACATAAAGTGACATGTCAGATTTGCAAAAAACGGCCTGGGATTTGAGGTGAAAAGTGACCCGGTACTGAAAGGGTTAAATCTCTTGGATCACAGTGTAAAATTTGTAATAGCCTTCTCCTACACATACCACGTGGCATTTATAATGCTGGTGTCTTTTTTGTGACAGAAGGGATATCCTCAGACATCAGGAAATGGGGGCATCTTCTACCTCTGCGCACCCCTAAAGTCTCTGGCATAGTACATAGGTCAATATTATTCATCCAGAGACATCTGTGAAGGCACACTAGTTTCTTGAGAACCTAACCAGATCCTAAGGATTCAAGGGATATTTTTTGTTTTTGTCATATATTTAGACTTGTTTTTTTTTCAGGACAAGTAGAAATGATTAGGTACATTAATTGGTACATAAAGGTCCTCTGACCAGTATTAGAGATGGTGCTTAGTAAATTAGGAACCCTGTTATAGACTTTGATTGGAGCTTAGAAGTTTAAATGTAAACCGTCGGCTACATACATTTTATACTAAGATTCACTGTAAATATGAATATAGAAAGGGATATTAGTGCACAAAAATAAATGCAAACAATATATACTGTATAAACTAAGACCTCATTCTGATATGATAAAATCTGAGACTCTTAGCCAATATATTTTGATCAAAACACATCTGTGCCCACCTACCCAGCGTCACGGTGGTCTCAGGTCAGGCAGGTCCTACGCTAAACCTAACCATGCCAGTGGGCATCTATATCTAGGAGCGTGGACGCCGCACATATAGGCGTGTTGCTCCTAGTAACCTCTACGTGCATACAGCAACCAATGAGAGGAGGAGCAAACACAACTATATGTACCACGCAATCAAGACGCTCAATTTGATAGGAGGAGCAAAAGTGCACAGGAATGCTACTCAAGATAAGCTAAGAGCGCATTCACACCTGAAGGTGCCACTCCCTCAGGTACATATTATAAACCAAGCAAAACTAACAGACAAAAGGATAAAAAACATCCTGCATGATGTGATAATGATTGCGGATGTCAGTGGCTATATATATCAAAATAAATCACAGAAAGGGATATTAGTGCACAAAAATAAATGCAAACAATATATACTGTATAAACTAAGACCTCATTCTGATATGATAAAATCTGAGACTCTTAGCCAATATATTTTGATCAAAACACATCTGTGCCCACCTACCCAGCGTCACGGTGGTCTCAGGTCAGGCAGGTCCTACGCTAAACCTAACCATGCCAGTGGGCATCTATATCTAGGAGCGTGGACGCCGCACATATAGACGTGTTGCTCCTAGTAACCTCTACGTGCATACAGCAACCAATGAGAGGAGGAGCAAACACACCTATATGTACCACGCAATCAAGACGCTCAATTTGATAGGAGGAGCAAAAGTGCACAGGAATGCTACTCAAGATAAGCTAAGAGCGCATTCACACCTGAAGGTGCCACTCCCTCAGGTACATATTATAAACCAAGCAAAACTAACAGACAAAAGGATAAAAAACATCCTGCATGATGTGATAATAATGATTGCGGATGTCAGTGGCTATATATATCAAAATAAATCACAGAAAGGGATATTAATGGCTAAGAGTCTCAGATTTTATCATATCAGAATGAGGTCTTAGTTTATACAGTATATATTGTTTGCATTTATTTTTGTGCACTAATATCCCTTTCTTTGATTTATTTTGATATATATAGCCACTGACATCCGCAATCATTATTATCACATCATGCATGATGTTTTTTATCCTTTTGTCTGTTAGTTTTGCTTGGTTTAAATATGAATATAGTTGAAAGATAAAAGAATAAACATACCGTATTTGATATTTCTTAAATTTCCCTATTCAAATGTTGTAAGAAACCATAAGTCACAATATATATGTGCGTTTTATTTCATGTACTTAAGAATGTCATAGAAGCACAAATTGCTGAATGGCGAGGTTGGTTTTATCCAAGTGGAACTATGAATACAGTCATCTTCAGAGGAGTTCATGAAAGTGAATCATTGAGATATTAAACCTCTAATGTGACATCATTCTGCGTTTTTATTGCCTTACATCTCACTAAAAGCCTTGACTTGTCACATAATTCCAATCTCACGACATAACAATACTGTTTTCCCACAAACAGAATAGACATTATTTCAACTTGTGTCCAAGAGGCCTCTAATGTATTTGAAGCAAGTATTATTTCAACACAGCAATTTGCATAACATTCTCAGCCCCTGAAATTAGAAAACTAAATTTTACACATGTAAACTAATGTATACACATATTCAGAGGGAAAAATGATGATTTTAAACTACATTAAAATATTGAGGTCATTTACTAAGTGTCCTTATGTCAGTTTTAGGCGTTAAAAATCAGCAAGACCCCGTATTTGCGAATTTTTAACACCTGTGTCACAACCGTTTATCACACACAGTATTTTCATGATGCTCTCAACACTCGGGAGTGTTTGCCACTGTACGGGGGTGTGGCACTACCTGGGAACATCAGCCCTGGCAAATTCACAAGTGTTTACGTCAGGCACTTGAAATGTATTCCAGTCAGGGGCTGGAGTAGATTTCACTCTAGATGCATGGACTGGCGGAGAATGTGCCTAATTTATGACAAGGCCTACACATCGTCACAAGTTAGGCACATCCTGTGGCAGTACAGGGACTATCAAAGACTAAAATACTTATTTGGCTCACTCATACCTATTTAAATCTAATGATGTCCTACATATGCAATGTTAGCAAAAAACTGTACAATGCAACTGAAAGTCTGTACAGATAGAGGGAGGGCTCTCAGAATAATTTCATCTGGTGAACCAAATGGAACCACACTTCAATGTTTTGACCCCCTAGATATTTCAGACATATATATTGCATGTATATATGGTCTATTAGGTCTCTCAGCCACAAGTTTATTAGAACAACAAAGCAATCAAGCTTGTCGCTTTTAATCACTTTCTCTTGGACACCTCAAGAACGTTCAAAGGTGGCTATTTGGGGCAGCAGCTGCATACAGCTCGATACAGATACAATTTTAGCAAACATAAAAAATAATATGGAAGGACAGTAGGCATAGCATTAGGGGCAACTGGTATAGCAGTAGACCTAGTATTTGGAGTAACAATAAGCACAAGATACCATCTCACTTAAACTTTGTAGTGGGCCTTCACCAAAGTAACAATGCTAATCAGAGTCAGATACTTATCCATCATGCAATACCATCAGGAAGTCATCTGATTGGCTCCAAATGTATTCTGCAGCAGGACAATGACCCCAAACATACAGCCAATGTCATAAAGATCTATCTTCAGCATAAAGAAGAACAAGGAGTCATGGAAGTGATGATATGGACCCCACAGAGCACTGATCTCAACATCATCAAGTCAGTCTGGGAATACATGAAGAGACAGAAGGATTTGAGGAAGCCTACATCAACAGAAGATGACCGTGGTCCTAGAGGATTTTAGACCCTTTGACAAAGAAGCTGACTTAGAAGGTACAATATAGCTTAATTGAATTACATGTATGAGATTTTATTACTTAATATTTATTAAGAAGTGATATGGTAAGCTGCAAACACACTTGAACATTGTGAGATGGGCGGAACCCTTATTATTATCTGCAATAATGTTATATCTACTGTACCAAAAATCAGTAACAATTAACTGCCTTCTCTGCAGTTATAGGGGATAGAAACAGCAACTTTGTTTAATTATTACAATTTGCAAGCATTGTGTATGCTTAAGTAATGTTTGAGAATACATTAGTGTTCATGTTTTGTCAAGAAGACTTTTCAGTTTTTGTGGCACTTACTGTAATCCTTTTGTAGCTACCCTAACTCATTACAAGTACTTAGTCACTTGTGCATATTCTAATAATACAGTGGTGACAGAAGAAAGATGTCTTTTCACATGGTTAACACTGGCAGAAACAGCAAACCCGGGGGTAATTTTCTGTTATTCTGAGCTCTTGTACTTTAAGGATGAAAGGTGAATTCTGGCAAAGTGTAAAACTCTTAGATTTAATTTATAAAGAAATCCAGTGTGAAAGTCATTAGTTTAATTGCCCTATTGTCCTTTATATGTGACAAGTTTTAGCTATAAAATATTTATACCTACTACATGTAGATGCTGCTGACAGTATTGGTATTCTTCTTTAACAGCATTCAATTTTCAAGACTATTTACAATTTTCTTCAATAGTTTCAATTGTAAAGCTAGTGCAATTTCAGGCATTTTGTACAGTTATTACTCGTGTATGGTGTGCTGAGAAAGTAGGATCAATCTACACTATCTGCTTGTCAAACTTCAAGTGACGTGAAATTGAAAAGATGGGCGCGGAGAAATACACACATTAAAGATGATAAGATTAAATAGTAAAGTTATTTCTACTGAGAAATGTATTTCCACTGCACATTTTCTTTCATGCAGATATAGTGTATATTGGTTGTTGTTTTAAACATGTACTGCATACAAATATACTATATTTAAAGGCTATGCATGTCTTTAGAGCTTTTTTAATTATTGCATTCTACAGATTTTAGGCTAAAAATCATGTTTTTAATATGCCTTTTTGTTAATCTCTTAAAGTAACAGCCCCACAAAAAAAAAAATTCTCTGACCTGTTAGAAGAGTACATGATGTAAACTATAGAAATCGTAATCTTCTTACCGGTGACTGTATTTGTGAAAGTCAGTTACTTCTCTATTCATTCCTATGAGACTAACATTGAGGCTCCTATTGGAATACATAGAGAAACTGACTTCCTGTCCACACATAAGATGCAGTTTTATTTGGAAAGTCTGATTGCTGGTCACATGACACAGATGAAAAGCAGAAGGGAGTTTATAACTCACAAATACAGTCACTGGTAAAAAAAAACTCATCTTCACACCAGTTTACATCATGTACCTTTCTAACGGGTCAGAGAATAAAAATGTTTATGGGAGGGCTACTTTAAAGGGGTTGTCTCATCTCAGACAATGGGGCATATCACTAAGAAGTGAATTAAAGCGCACCACGCATGACTGGCCAACACTCCCATTCACTTCTATAGGCCTTTCACAAATAGCAAAGGCAGTTCTCGGCTATTTTCGGCGGCCCCATAAAAAATAAATGGAGGGCAGTTGCGCAATGCGCTCTCCTCTACTTTCGGGGCTCTACTCTCCTAGCGGGACTCGCACCTATAAGACAATGGGAGCATATCCTTGTGATATGCCCCCATCGTCTGTGATGAGGTAATCCCTTTAAGGACTGAGCCTATTTTCATTTTTACAGTTTTCATTTTCCCTCCCCACATTCCAATAGCCATAACTTTTTTATTTCTCTATTCACATATCCATATGCGGGCTTATTTTTTTGTGGCACAAGATGCGTATTTTAATGGAACTTAAGAATGGAATTTAATTTACCATATCTTGTATTGGAAAAGGTGAACAATTCTTACGCACAAATTGACACAAAACTCACAATACCAGTAAGGATTTTTGGGGTTTTAACATTTTGGCATTTATTGTGTACTAAAAATGACAATTCTTATTCTGCAGCTCAATACGATTACAGTGATACCAAATTTGGTAGTTTTTATTTAGTTGTATTACTTTTAAAAAATTAAATCCTTTAAAAAAAAAATCTAACTTTTCTGGTTTCGGCATCATTGCCAATCCCGGTCATTGTGGCCAGGTGCCTGCTGTGGGCTCAGCACAGGCACCTGGGCTCAGCACAGCAGCTTACTCCATACAGTTCCCTGCGTATTATGCCTTACATTTATGGAATTATGTGTTAAATGGTTAAAGGGGTTGTATCACTTCAGCAAATTGCATTAATCATGTAGAGAAAGTTAATACCAGCCACTTATTAATGTATTGTTACTCTCCATATTGCCTCCTTTGCTGGCTTCATTCATTTTTCCATCACATTATACACTGCTTTATTCCAGAGGTTACAACCACCCTGTAATCCAGCAGAGCCGGCCGTGCTATCATACTATAGGAAAAGGAGCTGACCTCTCTGGTGGCCAGGACCGCAGAAGTGCACACACTGTAAGCCTTTTTCCTATAGTGTGCAAGCATGGCCCTCCAGCACAGGAGATAAAATTATGGAAAAATGAATCAAGCCAGCAAGGAAGGCAATATGGAGAATCACAATACACTAGTAAGTGTCTTCTATTAACTTTCTCTGCATGATAAATGTCACTTGCTGAAGTGAGAGTGTATTTCCTCTACAGCTTTCATTTTCAGTGTATCTGCAGACTGTTGCTTTCTGCTTCAAAGTGAATATGTCAGAGAGCTGCTCTGGAGGCTCAATAGTAGCCTTTATCTGTATTTCCCTCAGTTCATACAGCTCATAAGCCCTTAAGGACCTTGCCATTTTTCACCTTTAGGACCAGCCCTTTTTTGGAATTTAAAATTTGAGACAGTATAATTTCCCTTTATTTATTAAAAAATCCCAAATTCACAATTTTCTAAATTTTAATTTCTCTGCTTTTAAGGCAGATAGTGATACATCATAAAAGAGTTATTACTTTACCTTTTGCATATGTCCACTTTCATGTTTGCATCATTTTGTAAATGTAATTTTATGTTTTAGGATGTTATAAGTCTTAGAATTTTCGAAGCAAATTTTTTAAAAAATTTCCACAACCCACCTTTTTAAGGACTAGTTCAGCTATGAAATCATTTTGTGGGGCTTACATAGTGGAAACCACCCATAAATGACCCCATTGTAGAAAATAAATCTATCAAGTCATTCAAAACGGATTTTACAAACTTTGTTAACCCTTTAGGTGTTCCACAAGAATTAATGGAAAAAGATTACATTTTTACATTTCATTTTTTGGCAGATTTTCCATTTTAATCTATTTTTTTCTATAACACATCAAGGTTTAACAGCCAAAGAAAACTTAATATCTATTACCCTGATTCTGCAGTTTACAGAAACACCCCATATGTAGTTGTAAACTGCTGTATGGGCACACTGCAGGGCACAGAAGTAAAGGAGCGCCATATGGATTTTGGAGGGCAGATTACACTGGGATAATTTTAACTTGCCATTTGACATTTAAATACTCCCTGATGCACCCCTAGAGTAGAAACTTCAAAAAGTGACCCCATTTTGGAAAATATGAGTTAAGGTGACAGTTTTATTGGTACTATTTTGGGGTACATATGATTTTTGATTGTTCTATATTACACTTTTTGTGAGGCAAGGTAACCAAAAATAGCTATTCTGGCACAGTATTTATTTTTATTTTTTTACGGTGTTCACCTGACCAGTTACCGTATTTTTCGCCCTATAAGACGCACTTTTTTCCCCCCAAAAGTAGGGGGAAAAATGTGGTGCGTCTTATAGGGCGAATACAAGTGAGCGCTTCCATAAGGAAGCGCTCACTTGTACGTAGGGACCCCCTACCTGCAGCGTCAGGTCATAGTGCGTGCCGGCAGGGAAGAGAGAGGAGCGCGGAGCGTGGGACCGGACAGCAGCGGCAGCGCAGAACAGGTAAGTATGGTCTTTAAGTGGCTGGGTGGGCTGATCTGAGGTCTGATAGGGGCACAAGACGCTGATCTGAGGCGTGAAGGGGCACAAAACGCTAATCTGAGGTCTGATGGGGGCACATTCTGCTGATCTGAGGTCTGATGGGGGCACATTCTGCTGATATGAGGTCTGATGGGGGCACATTCTGCTGATGTGAGGTCTGATGGGGGCACATACTGTTGCTCTGAGGTCTGATGGGGGCACATTCTGCTGATTTGAGGTATGATGGGGGCACATTCTGCTGATTTGAGGTATGATGGGGGCACATTCTGCTGATCTGAGGTCTGATGGGGGCACATTCTGCTGATGTGAGGTCTGATGGGGGCACATACTGTTGCTCTGAGGTCTGATGGGGGCACATTCTGCTGATTTGAGGTCTGATGGGGGCACATTCTGCTGATTTGAGGTATGATGGGGGCACATTCTGCTGATTTGAGGTATGATGGGGGCACATTCTGCTGATCTGAGGTCTGATGGGGGCACATTCTGCTGATCTGAGGTCTGATGGGGGCACATTCTGCTGATCTGAGGTCTGATGGGGGCACATTCTGCTGATCTGAGGTCTGATGGGGGCACATTCTGCTGATCTGAGGTCTGGTGGGAGCACAGTGAGATGGTATGGGGGCACAGGGGGCTGATATGGGGGTCTGATGTGATGTCCTTAAATTTATGGGCAGTCTGATAAGAGGATCTGATGAAAAATATTTTTTTCTTATTTTCCTACACTAAAACCTAGGTGTGTCTTATGGGCCGGTGCGTCTTATAGGGCGAAAAATACGGTAGATCGTGTGCTTTTTTATAGAGCAGGTTGTTACGGAAGCAACAACATCAAATGTATCTACTTTTATTTTTCTTTTGTTTCAGTTTTATATAATAAAGCCTTTTTGGAAAAAAATCATGTT
Organism: Rhinella marina; assembly: GCA_900303285.1. NCBI lineage: Eukaryota > Metazoa > Chordata > Amphibia > Anura > Bufonidae > Rhinella > Rhinella marina. The sequence goes on along the minus strand of ONZH01003703.1, from coordinate 53,696 downwards.
TTTGTGCCTCCTTTTTCTGAAAGCGAATTTTTTTAACCACTTCACGTCCGCCCATTGACTATAAACGTTCGTGAAGTGGTTGTTAATTTCTGAATGGACGTTTCTGAACGTCCATTCAGAAATAGCAGCTGCACGCTAATCATGCAGCTGCACAGTGGGGTACCTGCTGTCAGTGACAGCAGGGTACCCCAAAGAGAAGGCAGGGACCGTTCCCAGGGGTCCCTGCCTTGTAGATCGGTGTATACACAGCGCTCACTGAGCTATTGCGCTTCCTGTTCCAGCCCGGCAGTCACATGATCGCCGGGGCCGGGAGCGTGCAGGAGCTGCCGGGTCTCTCATAGACCTGATCAGCCCTGCACTGAGGCTGTACAGCATAGTATTATGCTATACAGCCTCTCTGGGGATGTATTTCCCCTGTAACTGGGGCTACTATGTCAGCCCCAATTACAGGAGAAATCAACTGTCAAAAATATCACATGATCTACCCCATCAAGTGAACGGTGTAAAAAAAATATAGAAAAATGCCCCTAAACTGCTTTTTTTTTTAACCTACCAAAAATTAGATTAAAATGTGATCAGAAAGGTGGATGTACCCCAAAATGGTGCAAATAAAAAGCACAGCTTGTCCCGCAAAAAATAAGACCTCACGCAGCTCAGTCCACAAAAAAATTAAAAAGTTATCACTCTTAAAACCCATGACAAAAAATTCCATGTTAGAAAATGCAGATGCTGCTCCTCCCCTTCTGAGCCCTGGCGTATCCCCAAATAACAGTTTACGACCACATGTGGGGTGTTTCTGCAAACTGCAGAATCGGGGTAATAAATATTGAGTTTTGTTTTGTTGTTAACCCTTGATGTGTTACAGGAAAAAAATGATTAAAATGGTAAATCTGCAAAAAAAAGTGAAATTTTGAAATTTCACATCTATTTTGCTTTAATTCCTGTGGAATACTTAAAGGGTTAACAACATTTCTAAAACCAGTTTTGAATAGTTTGAGGGGTGTAGTTTCTAAAATGGGGTAATTTATGGGTGGTTTTTATTATGTAAGCCTCACAAACTGACTTCAGAACTGAACTGGTCCTTAAAAAAGTTGATTTTGCAAAAATTGCGTCTAAAATTCTAAACCTTCTACTGTCCTAAAAAAATAAAATGACACTACCAAAATGATGCCAACATAAAGTAGACATATGGGGAATGTAAATTAAAAAGGATTTTATGGGGTATCACTATCTGTCTTAAAAGCAGAGAGATTTAAGTTTAGAAAACAGTGAATTTTTTCAAATTTTCGTTAACTTTTGGATTTTTTTATAAATAAAATTAAAACTTATCGACTCAAATTTACCATTAACTTGAAGGACAATGTGTCACGAGAAAACAGTCTCAGAATCGCTTGGATAAGTAAAAGCGTTCCAAAGTTATTACCAAATGAAGTGACACATGTCAGATTTGCAAAATTAGGCCTGGTCAGGAAGGGGGTAAATGGCCCAGATGGGAAGTGGTTAAATTCTTTGGGTGATTATCTTATGTAGGGGGTCATTTTTTGTGGCATGAGGTGACTTGATTAGTCCTATTTTGGGGTACATATGACTTTTTGATCATTTGGTATTACACTTTTTGTGATGTAAGGTAAAAAAAAAAATTATTTTTTAGCACGGGTTTTATTTTCTTCTTTTTTTACAGTTTTCACCTGACAGGGCAGATCATGTGATTTTTTTATATAGAAGGTTGCTACAGACATGACAATACCTAATTTGTCTATTTTTTATTTTTATTTTGGTTTTACACAATAAAAGCATTTTTGAAAGAAAAACAATTATATTTTTATGTCTCCATTTTCTGAAAGCCATATTTTTGCTATGTTTTGGGTAATTGTCTCAGTTAGGGTCTCATTTTTTGTGGGATGAGATGACGATTTGATTGGTACCATTTTGGGGTACATATGACCTTTTGATCGCTTGGTATTACATTTTTTGTTATGTAAGGTGATTTAAAAAAATGGCTTTTTGGCACAGTTTTATTTAATTTTTTATGGGGTTCACCAGACGGGTTGGATCACATGACATTTTTATAGAGCAGGTTGTTACAGACGTGGCCATACATAATTTGTCAGGTTTTTTTTTAAATAAATTTTCTCCTATTTTTTTTTTACCAGGTTCTGATCCCCACAGTCACAAACTGTGGGGATCAGAGCCTTTTAAAGGCGTGTCAATACTCCGCTTAGCTGAGATCCCTGGCTATATGATTAAGGGAATTGAGATCTTAGCATTGCCTCTTGGAATAAAGCTAGGAAAGATACATGAGGATCCTTATCTAGCCCTAAGCCAAATCCATTAGTGATCCTCCAGACCCAAATCCTTCTTCATTACATGCTTTAGATTTAGGACTTTGCTTTCTGTAATGTTTCCTCCCTTGTAATCATCTCTATAGTAAACCAATACTTTAATACTTTGCCTATATATACAGTACAGAACAAACGTTTGGACACACCTTCTCATTCAAATAGTTTTCTGTATTTTCATGACTATGAAAATTGTAGATTCACACTGAAGGCATCAAAACTATGAATTAATACATGTGGAATTATATACTTAACAAAAAAGTGTGAAACAACTGAAAATATGTCTTAGATTCTAGGTTCTTCAAAGTAGCCACCTTTTGCTTTGATTACTGCTTTGCACACTCTTGGCATTCTCTTGATGAGCTTCAAGAGGTAGTCACCTGAAATGGTATTTCCAACAGTCTTGAAGGAGTTCCAAGAGATGCTTAGCACTTGTTGGCCCTTTTGCCTTCACTCTGCGGTCCAGCTCACCCCAAATCATTTCGATTGGGTTCAGGTCTGGTGACTGTGGCGGCCAGGTCATCTGGCGTAGCACCCCATCTCTCTTTCTTGGTCAAATAGCCCTTACACAGCCTGGAGGTGTGTTTGGGGTCATTGTCCTGTTGATAAATAAATGATGGTCCAACTAAACGCAAACCGGATGGAATAGCATGCCGCTGCAAGATGCTGTGGTAGCCATGCTGGTTCAGTATGCCTTCAATTTTGAATAAAGCCCCAACAGTGTTACCAGCAAATCACCCCCACACCATCACACCTCCTCCTCCATGCTTCACGGTGGGAACCAGGCATGTAGAGTCCATCCATTCACCTTTTCTGCGTCGCACAAAGACACGGTGGTTGGAACCAAAGATCTCAAATTTGGACTCAGACCAAAGCACAGATTTCCACTGGTCTAATGTCCATTCCTTGTGTTCTTTAGCCCAAACAAGTCTCTTCTGCTTGTTGCCTGTCCTTAGCAGTGGTTTCCTAGAAGCTATTTTACCATGAAGGCCTGCTGCACACAGTCTCCTCTTAACAGTTGTTGTAGAGATGTGTCTGCTGTTAGAACTCTGTGTGGCATTGATCTGGTCTCTAATCTAAGCTGCTGTTAACCTGCGATTTCTGAGGCTGGTGACTCGGATGAACTTATCCTCCGCAGCAGAGGTTTCTCTTGGTCTTCCTTTCCTGGGGCGGTCCTCATGTGAGCCAGTTTCTTTGTAGTGCTTGATGTTTTTTTGCGACTGCACTTGGGGACACTTTCAAAGTTTTCCCAATTTTTCGGACTGACTGACCTTCATTTCTTAAAGTAATGATGGCCACTGGTTTTTCTTTACTTAGCTGCTTTTTTCTTGCCATAATACAAATTCTAACAGTCTATTCAGTAGGACTATCAGCTGTGTATCCACCTGACTTCTGCCCAACACAACTTATGGTCCCAACCCCATTTATAAGGCAAGAAATCCCACTTATTAAACCTGACAGGGCACACCTGTGAAGTGAAACCCATTTCAGGTGACTACCTCTTGAAGCTCATCAAGAGAATGCCAAGAGTGTGCAAAGCAGTAATCAAAGCAAAAGGTGGCTACTGTGAAGAACCTAGATATAAGACATATTTACAGTTGTTTCACACTTTTTTGTTAAGTATATAATTCCACATGTGTTAATTCATAGTTTTGATGCCTTCAGTGTGAATCTACAATTTTCATAGTCATGAAAATACAGAAAACTCTTTGAATGAGAAGGTGTGTCCAAACTTTTGGTCTGTACTGTATATATATATATATATAGAGAGAGAGAGAGAGAGAGAGAGAGAGAAAGCGAAGAGGCAGCACTCAAGGCTTTGTCAAAGCTTGCCAAAGACTGCATTGAGCAGTTGAAATGTTGCATTTGGTGTAATAAAGGGATCAGATTTTTCACGTACCCCGGAATGCTGCCTTTTAGCTTTTTCTCTACACATTGTGGATCTACTGTCTGAGATTTTGTGGTTCTAGCACCTGGACCTAACATTGTATTGATGCTATTTATTTTTTCTATAATATATATTATAGAAAATCTGCTGCATTTCTGGAGCAAAGGTTTAAACAAAAAAGTGACTATGCCATCATGCATGTTTTAAAGCTTCATTTTCCCAATACAAACAATGAAGCAATTAAAAAGGCAGGGCAGTAATTACTGGGTATGAATAATAATGCTTGGCGTGATTAATCATCTGGGTGGTAAAAATAATATGATTACTAAGCGCTCCTCTCATTTCATTTACTGTATGTCATGTGCTAATCTATCACCTACATCTCCCATGTCTACTGTATGTACTGTAATTTCCACTTTTAAACAATAAAGAATAAAGCAATTTTCCGTGAATTTAATATTTATTTCCTATCCTATGGATTGCTGATCAATATCTGATCAGTGCGGATCCGATTCTTGGCACCCCTGCTGATCAGCTTTTTTAAGGGACTGCTTTACTCAAACAAACACTGCGACCTCTTCATAGTGTACCACACCCAGCATAGTAAAGTACATTGTATAGCGGCTGTCTCTGGCATTGCAGCCTAGGCCATTTCCCAGAAATGGAACTGAGCTCCACAAAAGCCTTGTGACCAAGGGATTTGAAGTCACAGGCTGATCTGCTGAGCTGCTGGGAGTTGGTCCTCCACTGATCTGATATGCCCATGCTAAGGATTGGTCATCAATAATTATGTCCCCGAAAACCATCTTAACCCCTGGGGATGAGTGCTGTACACGTACAGAGCTACTAAAACTGGTCACTGTGGCTAATTGCATGGTGACCAGGCTAAGATGGTGGTCATTGCAGACCGGCCAATTGCAGCTTCCTTATTGTAAAAACCAGTGAGGGAGCTGCAGGTGAGCTCCGATGGGGTTGATTGGTCCTGAAATGGACAGCACCAATCACCCACAAGGTTAGACGGGGGGCCTCAGTATTTGGTGTCTCCTGTTAGCTCTGTGATTGGCTGGTATGCTATACCAATGAGCAGCTCTAGAGAGGCAGGGGGAACAGGAAGAATCTCTCTCTTGGAAGCCATTCTAGTTGGTGACTGTGAGTAGAGAGCTTCTGTGCCCCTATGTGCTGTTACCTAGCTGTCTGGCATTTGTGAGCGATCCTCAGTGCCCCTGTAAAAAGAAGATTTCCAGGACTGGTGCAGTGATCAATATATTTTTTCGTTCATCTGCTGCAGTTCCAGATCGCTGATACATGTTCCCGAAGTCCAAATCCCTGTCCTTCTCTCCAACACACCCTCCCTGTCTGCTTTTGTCAGACACCAAACAATCTGTGACTTTGGTCCTACTTTTTTGTGTGCTAGCTGCAACCACCAAGCACTGTTCAATGTGAACTGATAAGCACTTATCACAAAAATGGAATATCACTGCGTCAGGAAGGGGTTAAAGGGAAAATGAAATTCTGCCAATACCTGCCCAGCAAGAGGGCAAGATATGATATTAAAATGAGTGAGCTGTGGAAGAGTAGCTCTGGGTACACCCACCGGTGTAATGGTTAACACCCCTCTGTAGCCTTACTGCAGACTGCTAGCAATTCATATATAACTTCTAGTAGAAATAATAAAGGAATGGCACAGCATAGACATATAAGACTAGATGCTCCAGAATTGTTATTACATGGGGAATGCATGAAGCATATCAGGAGAGGTCACAGGTCCTCTTTTAGTGACATAGTGCCCAAAAACCATTTCAGCAAAATATGCCCCCCAAAAGCAATATAGCACTTGTGACTCTTGCAGCGTGCCCAAGCACATATGGGGTGTTGCTATATTAAGGAGAAAATGGGTAACAAATTTCGAGGTGAATTTTCTCCTGTTACCTTGTAATTTTTCATTTTCACAGTCAAGTATTTTTAAATTCTATGATGTGAATAGTATTGTATGAAACACCTGTGAGGTCTTTATGCCCACTACACCACTTAAATAATTCCTTTAGTTGTGTAGTTTGCAAAATGGGTTCATTTCTTGACGGTTTCTACTGTAAGAGTACCTCAACATCTTGATGACAAGGCACCTGAAAACCATTTCAGAAAAATCTGGCCTCCAAAAGCCCTATAGTGCTTCTTCCCTTCTGAGCACTGAGGTGTACCGATACAGCCATTTACAAGAAGTGAATAGAAAAATGAATGGAGCTGAGCTGCAATTCTTGGACAAGCCCTTTAAGTGGTAAAAGTGAAGTAAATTGAACAGTAGTTTCTGACTACCGGAGGTTTTTTCACTTTTGCATTTTCATTTTTCTTTTCTGTCTTCCCAGAGCCATAACTTTTTTGTTTTTCTGTTCACATAGCCGTATGAGGCCTTGTTTTCTGCAGGACAAGTTGTACATTCTAACACCACCATTTAATATGGCATACCATGTATGGGAAGCAGGACAAAAATTCCAAATAGGATGCAATTGAAAAAAAAATTAAATTCTACCACAGTTTTACGGGTTTTGTCCCTATGGAATTCCCTATATGCCAAAACTGACCTGTTCCCGTCATTCTTTGGGTTAGTAAAATTACAACAATGCCACATAGGTGTAGGGTTTTTGTGTTTTAATACAGAAAAAATAATAAAAAATTTGAAAAAATAAACATTTTTTTACATCGCCATATTCTGACCCCCACAAAACCTTTTTTTATAGCTATGTCTACTGAGCTGTGTGGGGGCTCATTTTTGCTGTAATCTTTTATTTAATCAAATGAATCACTAATTGGTTTGTAAAGATACAATCTCTTTTTCCCTACACTTCTTAATGTGAGAGCCCAGTGATATAAAACAGCCCCTCACTACGGCTTTGTGGGCCTCCCATATGGTACTGGTTGAAACGTCCCCCGTGGCTTTAAGAGTAAAATAATCCTTCAGTTTATTAGTAATAGAAGTTACAAAGGTGGGATTATATAGGACTGTCTCCTTTAGTCGCCATATCATTTCTTTCTTCGGAAGACTGTAAGACTTAAACTGCAAGTATACAGGAGCATGATCTGATAGAGTGATAGACCCTATATAGGCTTTAACGCATTGGGGTAATAAAGCAGTAGAAACAAAAATATAGTCAAGTCTCTGATACGAAAGGTGAGCGGGCGAGTAATATGAGTAGTCCTTGGAGGTGGGGTGTAAAGCCCTCCAGCTATCTACTAGCCCCGCCTTGGCCAAATTGTTGCGTATGTATCGCAGTGTTACTCTGGAGAGGGAAGAAGTGCCTATTGAGGTATCTATTTCTGGATTCAGTGCCACATTAAAGTCTCCTCCTAATAGAATGGTGCCTTCCGCAAATTTTTGAAACTCCTCGAGGGTGAGCCTAATCCAAGGGGTCTGTGATGTGTTTGGTGCATAGACGTTACCTATAGTTATCACTTGAGTACCCAATAAGCCCTTAATAAAAACATATCTTCCAAAGTCATCGATGAAAGTTGAACGAACCACCTAGGGGAATTGTCTGTGTATTGCAATACTGACTCCCTTAGAAGCTGAGTCAGGGGAAGTGCTATGAAACCACTGGTTAAACACCAGATGCTTCAGGTGGGGGACATGGTTCCGCTTAAAATGGGTTTCTTGCAGTAGCAAAATGTCCATTTTGAGTTTTTTCATCGAGGTGCAGATCTGATTCCTCTTGGCAGGAACGTTCAACCCGCTGACATTATAAGAACATACATTTACCATTATCATTTTGGAAACATATAGGAATAAGCTCAGAAGTGTAAGAAAGGGGGACCACCGTAAAAAGCATAATTACAACATTTTTCCTATAACTAGATATAATGTCAACACTTATAACGTTTGTAATTTTCACCGAGACCCTTAGGTAGTCCACAGTACCAGGGTGCTGTGCCCTAGGGGGAAAAGGATTGTGAACACGAAAGGGCAAGACAGGGGTATAGAGTAGGTAGGTTACAAGAAAACCCCTCATAAGCATACTACATGTGGTGCAAACGTACGCATTCGGGTGCATATAAAAGGTAATGACATTAATTATAAGAACAATATACAGAGAACAGGGGTCCAATGCATTTGCTCCCAAGTGGGGCTGTGGGAGACAACACGTGGTGGACGCAGGCTGTCCAAGGTTGGATCAATGGAGGGTAGCGGGCGGCTCTCTAAACACAGGAAATTTTATCTTAGGGCTGACAGCCCTGTGCATATTGGTATAAAGTCAGATGAAAAGTAAAAGACAGCGCAGGAGATATGGAATAAGAAAGAAAAGACAGAATAAGGAAGATCCGAGGAACTGTAATCAAAAGGTCAGTAAGGCACTAGTGTGCATGTGTGTCTGGTATAGGTGCAGGCAATAAAGGAGGTAGACATACTGTAGAAAATTAGTCAGCTTTCCCGCATATCAAACTTAGGTAGAAAATATGATGTATAATTAATTCAGTAGTATATAAAACATAAGAGATAGTGCAGAAGAGGGGAAACAAAAAGAAAGATAGCTAATGAAGACTCAATTAAATGTGTGGCTCGACTGTGTGGAAGAGATCCACAGCATTCTCACCACTTGTAGATCATGTGTGCAGGAGAAAACTGAAGTCCCATGGACGATCAGTCAGTGTCCATTTGGATTCTCCGAGGCGTCAATTTGCCCGATTTCCTTTTCTGTCGCTGTGCTTTCACAGATCCAACTGGAGTCCAAGGAACAACCAAAGGAAGAGATGGTAGGAGTGTGAGTTCCTGTACAGAGTTCCAGTCCAGTATCTGTAGATCTTCAGTACCCAAATGATCGTAGGTACCCTTCAGGTCTGAATAAGATCGTATAACGGTCTTCTTATCTGGTGTGTTGATCAAAAGTCCGAATGGGAATAGCCATCGGTAAGTGAGCCTACGTTCTCTCAGGACCTCAAGAAGTGGGCGAAGGGTTCTCCTTTTCTTGAGGGTGAGAGGAGATAGGTCTTGGAAAATCGAAACAGCAGAACCCTCAAATTGCAGGCGTTGTGAGGATCTTGCGGCTTTCACGATCTTTTCCTTAATTTGGAAGGATGCCAACTTACATATAATGTCCCGCGGGGGATCCGTCGGGTTCGGAACTGGTCGCAGGGCTCTGTGGGCTCTTTCAAATGAAATGTCCACTGGGCGCTCCTGCCCAAGGAGGTCTGCAAAGAAGGTCGAAAGTGTCGGTATAATGGCCTCAGCCGGCACAGATTCTGGAAAGCCCTTCAAGCACAGATTATTTCGACACCCTTGATTGTCCTGATCTTCTAATTGAGAGTAAGGTAGTTCAGGTGCGCTTGTGTGTCGTCAAGTTTGTGGGTGATCGAAGTGCCAAAGTCCACAATGGCGGTCTGTGAGGATTTGAGCGTTTCCACTCGCTCCCCTACCTGCCGCATATCATGCTTTAAATCCTTAATCTCCTGCATCAGTGGATCTAATGCGTCTGCAAGCAATTGACGCATAAAAATCCTGGAGACGGGGATTGTCTCCAGGAGCGGTGACTTCTGCATCGCTTCCTTCGCCATCCTCGGAGTCCGAGGCTTCAGGCCTAGCGCGCGCTTCCTGCTGCGTCGCCATCTTGTCGGGTCTTCCCGACTGTTGCGTACAGGCTTTTTTAACGAACCTGTCCAAGTCTCCCCGGCCAGGAACCTGCTTGGTGGGTCCTGGGATCTCCCTATGTTTGTCTCTGTTGCTTTTGCCCATGTTGCTCAGTAGAAGGTAGCTTAATTCGCCCGCTCCTGTATGATCCTCAGAAGAGCTCCCACAATTGCGTGCATGCGGCTCCACTGCCAGGCCATGCCCCCGTGTTCGGGCATTTAATAAAGCTTGTTGAAATCAAAAAGCTTTTAAGCTGTGGCACTTAGAAGCCATCACAGCCGAGCCTAGTAATGACATGGCTCTTTATACGTGACAGGGAAATTAATATATTTAATCCATCTGTTAGATCAGTGGGTGGGGGTAATCACAGACAAGCTCAGCCGCCTGTCCAAAGCCAACGTGGACAAGCTCACGTTCTTTAAAATGAACCAGGCATGGATCCCATGGGACTTGTCTGTACCTTGTGCTGAGTAGACAAGTATACCAGCCGCACGCAGCCATTGTTATACTCCAGAGCACTTTCACTTTCCGTTCTCTTTTCCATTTCCCAATGTTTTGGGACCTTCCCAAATTTATAAAAACACAAAGAAAAAAAAGCCAAAAACAGTGTTGGCTACCTCCTCCACCGCCACTTCCACCACCTCCTCAAACTCCTACTCCAATTTGACCTCTGCCTCCTAGTTCAAGATTATTATTTTTTATTTTTTTTCTATTCTATGTTATTTTAAGTCATTTCCTTATCAACATTTGTTTGCAGGGCAATTGTCCTGCTCTTACCCCCATTTTGCTTTTTGCAGCAATCTAGCCCTTACTACGACAATTTTAAAGCCATTTTAGTGCACCAAAGTTCGGGTCCCCATTGACTTCGGGTCCCGAACCCGAACTTTGACCCCAACAGAAACATCCAAGGGTCCACTCATCCCTAGCAATGACATCTGCCATGAGAAGGGAGAGACCCTAGTCTTGTTATCAGTGGATCTGTACTTCAGATTCCCCCTGACAACGTTTTTGCTAATGGTCCAAAGGATTGTTCTTTTGGTATCTGTAATCAGGTCTTCTCCTTCCAGCGTCTGTTAATATTAATGTCTACTGATGAATATAATCTCCATTCCCTGGACCTTTAGGATGTCCTGAGATCTATTTAGCCTGGGGTAAAGAAATCAGGAAGGTTGAGAATGTATTACTTAAATTCTGGAAGGAACAATGAGCTTAACAGCCACCATACATAACCTGGGTAGATAGTTTAGGATGCCATTTGGCTTACTTTGTTCAGAATTCAGTATCCACCTTATTTTGTTATAGCCCCTTTTAGAGCAGTGTCCATCTCTTGGGCTGATGAAATCCAATCCTGATGGATCACATTTTTGCATGTAGCATGAAGTTCACACTGTATGCTGAACTATAGTTCTAAAAGGCTACTCTGTGGAGTCTATTTGAGTTCCACCACACAAAAGGGCCATCCCTATGGGGATACTTCTTATTAAATTGTGCTGCTGGTCACGACATAAGGGAATCATTGATTTCTAACGTTAATCTGTTTTCCCTTAGTCCTAACAGTAACATAAGCTTTCCTCCCTAAGTACGTTACTTTTTTAGAATAAAAACATGGTAGGAGGGGCTAGCTCAGGGGTCACTAATTAATAAGTGTTTTATTTGATTAAATTAAAAAATGTCATCTGTCCTTCTTGTACAAAAGAGCAGAAATACCCCATTATTATGTTGCTTTTAGGACTAAGAGAAGACAGATTAATGTTAGAGATCAATGAATCCACAGTGCCCCATAACCCTGACATCCATAGTGCCCGTATAACAGTAATATCCACATCACCCACATAAAAGTGTCATTTACAAAGCTCTCATAACAGTGACATCCACAATTATGCCATACCATTGACATCCACAGTGCCCCCTTAACAATAACATTCACAGTGGCCCCACAACAGTGACATGCACAGAGTTCCCATAAAAGTGACATACACAATGTCTCCATATAAGTAACATAAACAGAAGCCCCCATAACAGTGACATCCACAGTGCTACCATAACAGTGACATGCACAGCACCCTAATAACAATGACATCCACACTGTTCCCAGCGACATTCACAGTGGCCTCATAATAGTCAAGGAAAACAGTTGGGTTGTTATTGAAGCATAGGACCTGCAAGCTTTTATTGCCTAATACGGGCCATGAGATGTTTTTTTGCATTTTTGTGAATATTTCAAGAACGGTATGTCCTAGAGAGCTGAAACGTGGTCTAAAACCTTTCTAAGCACATATATGCCTAATTTGGTGCAGATTGGTCCAGTCATTTGGCTATGCATAAAGAACAGACACACAATTCATTTTTACCTATATAAGAGATTATACTGTAATCATTAGACCCTTGGAATACAGTAACTAGACATATTTTTTGGATGTTTGATGCAGCCGTATAAAGAACCTTACAATTTAGATGACTTAATTTGGATTAATATATGCAGTTAAATGGGAAAATCTAAAACCATACTATAGAAATACATTAAAGAGGTTGTCCTGAAGTTTAGCATTTTTATGTAAAGGACAGAATAAGTTTAAATACTATTCACCTTAGCACTCCACACCAATGGTTTTCTGATGCTTACCAGGTCACTGCTGGTGTGTGGCTACTAGTCCCGCACAGGAAATGGCAGGAGATGTCTGCTCAGCCAATCACTGGCTGCAGCGATGACTTGGCTACCCAGTGATTGGCATTTCCTGAGTGTTGCACCAAAACCAGGAAGCGGAGATCAGTCGGAACCCGGTAAGAATCAGAACAGCAGCAGTGGGGGATTAATGAGGTGAGTATGCTAGCCCATTCTACCCCTTTAAAAAAATTAAAGAGAACAATACTGGACTTATATGTAGCTGTGGTCATCTCTACCAGATTTTTTGCTTCTGTCTTCACTTCTTCAAGCCTATGGAATTACTTAATGACTGAAGAAATGTTTCCAGAAGGTGTGGTGCCATTTTATATTGCAAACTTTAAGCTGGTCATACACATTAGTTGTATTCCATCTGAACACGCAGATTTCAGTGGATGTGGTGGCTATCCATCTAAAGAGCGGGACACCCATCCAACTCTCCCCTAAAAACTGATGTCAGAGAAGATAAGGGTTGGCCAGTTTTATTTCAACTGCCCAATCCTTTTGTTCTTGGAAAGATAATCCGTCGCCAGAGATGTCTGGTAGCAGTTTTCTCCTCTGTACTCATAGAAGCATGGGGCGATAGGGGGTGACAGCTGTCTGCTGAATGAACGTTTGGGTAAAAGTTAGCTGTATGAGGCAAGCTTTAAGGGTAATGGTCTTTTTACATTGTTGACAGACAATGGCAATAATAATTAGCCAGTGTTAATGCATGGAAAGATCAAAAAGAAAAAGAAAACTTGATTAAACATGACACCATATAAATCATAGTGTTTGGAGGTACCATATCAGGACAAGTACATTACAAGAGCTTTCGCTAGGCAAAAATAAGGCCTCCAACCAAGCCAAAAAGACACTTTGCACTATTGCCAGTGAGTATTATAATGATGAAAATGTCCACCAAATCCTTTTTCAATGAATATATAGACACTGGAGTTGGTATTGAACAACTTCAATAATAATGATGACCTCTAAAGAAATGAGTCTTCACTATAATTGGAACATAACCATTAATGACCTGCTTGTGAAGTCACTTGATGATGTAGCTATGCAAATTACATGTGATAGGAATTCAGATCAACAGCTTATTTTTCAACTTTACAGTAAGGAAAAACACTAAAAAGAATCATGACCATGAGTCACCATTCATCTTGCATAACTAGGTCAGGGTTTTCCCAGAATTCCACATGTGTTATTATATAAAATATCTCTGCAGGTCATGATAGAGTGATTCAGACCATATGTATTTTTAGTGGAAGCTGAGTCTATATTAAAAGCAATTAAATCAATTAAAATAATGTGCATTCTTCCTTATCCTCATGTAATTCATTGTAATGATCACGCTCACACCTTCTCACACAAAGTACAGTATCTTATTTAAAAAAAAAAAGACATAAGTCATAATCTATGATGATGCTGATATGCTTCTTCACATGACAAAACTTGACTTTACTCTTTTTTTGTGGCTTGTTTGTATCACATATAACCACCTAAGGCCTGTTTATCACTTCATACTACATAAGTTATGGTATGTGCATGTCTGATCTTGACGTATCTGAGCAAAAAGAGTAGCATGAGATACCGTGCCAACCCTTCAGGCCCACACACGTTCAGCAAGTTGGACTTGTTAGGTGAATTCTCTCATAAAGAATATTCAGTAACCAATCAGCTAGAATTTATTGTATATCCAGGGTTAGCTAGTTATCTGGCTGAATTTTGTTTCATAAAAACTCACCAGTGGCATGTATAGTCCAGATCTCTGGGTTCTACTGTTTTGACACTGTTGCCTAATCCCTAGTTATCAGTCAATTGTAGAGACGTGTCTCTAGAGGGTGCTCACCCTGCAGGATTATGATAGAGGTCTTGGTGGTATTTTGATATATGTTCTTTGAGTGGGGGGGGGGGTATTTGGTTTAAAGGGCTTAAGGGCTTAAAAACATCGTTTTTATTCATATTATAATTACTTACATAAGGAGCCCAAGGGGATGTCCTGTGGGCCGTTGGAGCCCGGCCATGCCGCTAATTATTCACTCCCCTTCATCCCTGTGTTCTCCTCCTGGTGCAGCGTAATCTCGTTCGTGCCATGCCAGGAGACCGCACGGGCGCAGAGTCGGGTTCATACGGCGCATGCGCGAGATTACGCCGCACCAGGAGAAGAACACAGGGATGAAGGGGAGTGAATAATTAGCGAGAGGGCGGTGCTGGGCTCGACAATATGCGGCGTGGCCGGGCTCCAACGGCCCACAGGACATCCCCTTGGGCTCCTTATGTAAGTAATTATAATATGAATAAAAACGATTTTTTCAGCAAAGTACAGCTCTGGGAAGAATAATAATAACATATTTACTATGAGAGCGCTAATAGCTATACAGATGTGTCAGTATCTCTATACGCCTAAACCTGGTGATAGAATCCCTTTAATGATGTAAAGCTAAATGACATATCTGTACAGCATTGGACAATGTAGTTTAGTTAGGGCACATTAACAAATAAACATAATTAATCAACACACAGCACAACTGATCTAACAACCAGGATCTGATAAAACTTTAATCCTGCCCATTTAACCCCCGATCATAAACAAAGTGGAGGAGATATACTAAGACAAGGTGTTACAAACCTCAGTCTTAGCATACAGTCCATCAGAGCAGGATGCACTTTATTTATTACTAGGAAGAGGCCTTTTAATAAATTTGGTGCATTTCCAGGCAGTCTATGCACCAGACATTCAAATCTACACCAGCTATGAGTTAGTATAGATTTGAACTTTAATTTATAGCAGTTTCTGGCGTAAATTATAGTAAATGTGGCTGGCCAAACAAGGCCCGTCCCCTTCCACTAAGCCCTGCTCACTTTCCTCATTTATAAATGTAACAAGACAATTAGAAAGGTGCAAATTATGATGCAATATGGCATGCCTCATAATTTGCAACTTTTTTTGGTGCACAAGCTTTGATAAATCTGAAATGCATTGGATGACACTGACATAATGTTGTCAGTGTTAAACAATACATTCCCGAACTGTAAGGGTTACATAGCATCATAAATCAATAGAATGCTATACGACCACGGCACTGCTGGAAGGTCAGGACAGGAGCTGCTGCATACTCACGCTGCGAGTCCGGAGGGTGCAACTCACTCGTCCGAAAGTGGTCTTACTTAGAAAATGTATGCCATTGGCAATCATTATTATGGTTGGGATTGTAGTGTGGGACCAGCTGTTAAAATAGATCTGAGAGACAGCTCGATTATAGGGAATAGGAAGGGTTATTGTATGAATATTGAGGGGGGCTGTTTCTCATTGAAGAGATAGAGAGGTGTATTGAAACTTTTTTTCAGGCAATGCTTCATGGGAAAGCATATGCAAAATGACCCATACCAGCCAGATCCAGGCAGTAAATTTACGTTCCCCAATAGTTCTGGATTTATTCTCCAGTGACTACAAGAAAAGGGTAATGTCAGTCCTGCATTTTTCTCTGCCTTTCTTCACTTTAAGAATATTAATATTTCAGTAGCTGATCACTTGTTTGCGTGTAAATTCAATCTGCTCACTGCTTGTGTTTTTTTTCCCTTTTACTGAAGAATGGTTCATGCTTTGGGGGGGTTTATTTTTTTGCCATCTTCTGCATCAATAAAGGGAAAGCATAATCATGTTTTTCTTTCTCCTTCCCTTCATCCATATCTTCTCACTTTTCCTGGTTGAGATTGTTGGAGATATCATGTATCTGTTATAATGGCTAAGGGCTCATTCACACAACCATATATTTGAGTCTGCATCCGTTCCACAGTTTTGCGGAACAGATGCAGACCCATTCATTTCAATGGGGCCGCAAAAGATATGGATGCATCCATACTTCCTTTCCGTGGCCCTACAAAGAAGATAGAACATGTCTTTTTCTTGTCCGGAATTGCAGACAAGAATAGGCATTTCTATCATAGTGCTGACCATTCTGTTCCGCAAAATGTGGAACACACACAGCCGGTATCCATTTTTTGCGGATCCGCAGTTTGCAGATCGCAAAAATAGATACGGTTATCTAAATGAGTCCTAAAGCCGTGCTTTCAAAAGGAATTTTTAAAAACATAATTCTTAAGCAAGAAGATAGAAAAATCATAACCAGCATGTCAGACAGATCTCAGCAGACTTCAGTTCTACGGCGTATGAAAATAAAAAACTGCCCAAGTCTCTGGACCTAGTCTTACAAAGGACACACACAGAGACGGTGAAACATGAAAAAGATGCACAATTTCACCAAGCAAAACATTGTTGCATGCATTGGTTGAGTCAATATCAAGAATGTCCAAAGTTATCTTCACCTTTAGGCCTCGTTCATATTTCCCTGTCCATTTGACATCTGTGAAAATATCAGTCTGTGTTTCATCTGTGAAGATGTCCATGAAGGATCTAAGTTTGGTCCGTGTGTCTGTTTTTCGCCCTCCATGTGTCATCCGTATTCTACGGACACTGCTCAGCTGAAAATTAATTTGAAAAGCATCTCTCATCAGTGGTCAATGAAAAATTGACATCCTTTAAGGACCTATAGATTTCAATGGGTGTGTTTGGTCCGCATCACAGACCAAAGCAGTGCCTGTCTCTGTGAATTTTTTTCACTGACCCACGGTCAGCAAAAAAAATACTGATGTGTGAACGAACATATTAAAATCAATGGGTATGTGTGATGTCCATGGAAAACGCAGACAACACACGTCAGAGAAGAATGGAAATTTGAACGAGGCCTTAAGGTTTCAGCACATGATGCAGATTACATGCTGAAAAACTTAGCGTAATATAGAACCAGAAAACTGTCTGCACTCATTTTTTCTTAGGTGCAGAAATTGACCTGCTGTCTATAATTTGCAACAGTTGCATTTTTTTGTGTGCAGATTTCATTCTTTTCAATGGAAGGGCAAGATCTGCGGAAAATCCACATAAAAACTGCACCAAAATATGCACTAAAAACACAATAAATACAGTGGATTCATGTGAGGTTTTTTTGTGGTTTTGCTGCAAATTTGATGCAGAATTTCTGTACGTAAGTCTGCACCGTGTGTAGGCACTCTTAGGCCATATGTGTGGTTATGTATCCGTATGAACGTGGCTGGTTTAGCATTGCCCTGCAAGGAGTTAATCTTTTTTAAGAATTTGGAAAATCTCTAGATAGCACAATTAAGGCATGCAGCTTTATAAGAGCTAACAGCAAGTATCACACACGGCTACAACAGTTCAATTCACATCTTCTGCAGCTAAATTGATTCCAGTAATCCATACCCCAATAGTGAGAGAGGTTTCACTGACAATTCTATTCCAGACTGTCTGCAAATTCACATAGTACAGGATTTCTATATTCCCTAATATCTGTTTTATTGCTTGCTCAAAAGAAATGTCAATTATTCTGCTTCTGGCATATTACAATGCTGTTGTAATGTAAAAGAGGAAAATACTGTAAAATAAATACAATTGAAATTAGCAATAGATGTGATTCAACCTTGCCCCCAGCATGACCATAGACTCTGCTGAACATATGTCTACGTACACATACATCTAGTTGAGACTTTCAACTTTAAAGAAATCAATACGTTTCAGCTCTTATTATTCATATATTTACAGTGCCAGAGGTTGTCACCTTTCATATCTTGGGCTCACAATGTACAGTGGTCCCTCAAGCTACAATATTAATTGGTTCCAGGATAACCATTGTATGTTGAAACCATTGTAAGTTGAGTCATCAGTTCCAAAGTCCCAAAATGTCATCCAAGATAAGAGAAAATGAAGATTTAAGAAAAATAAGCAGAGAACTTTCACGCTACTTTCACACTAGCGTTTTTAAATTCCGATATTGAGTTCCGTCATAGGGGCTCAATACCGGAAAAAAACGCTTCAGTTTTGTCCCCATTCATTGTCAATGGGGACAAGACTGAACTGAAGACAACGGAATGCTCCTGAAAGCATTCCGTTCCGTCTTCAGACCGGAGAACAAACCACAGCATGCTGCAGTTTTCTCTCCGGTCCAGGCATCCGCACCAAGACGGATCCGGAATGACCCCAATGCAAGTCAATGAGGACGGATCCGTCTGGTGTGACCACAATGGTAAACGGATCCACCCTCCATTGACTTTCAATGGAGTTCAGGACGGATCCGTCACCACATACATACAGACAGACAGACAGACATACATACATACATACATACATACATACACATACACACAAACACATACATACTTACATACTCCAGGCAGGCAGGCCGCACGTCTTCATGCCCAGGAGGCGCACCGCTATGACGATTCCCTACAGCGCCCAGCAGAGGGCGCTGTGGGGAATCGTCATAGCTGCGCACCTCCTGGGCGTGAAGACATGCGGCCTGCCTGCCTGCCTGGAGTATGTAAGTATGTATGTGTTTGTGTGTTTGTGTGTATGTGTGTGTGTATGTCTGTATATGGTACTGTGTGACATGTGTGGGGCCGGAACGCGGTTCAGGCCCCACACATGTCCCTGCGGCAGTCCGGATCCGACGGCACCCTTCACCTGCCGGATCCGGACTGCCACTAGTGTGAAAGAGGCCTAAGACAGATAAAACAAGTTCTTACATATAACAGTCAGGAATAGCTGCTAGCACCAGGGTCTCAAAATATCCGGGGCCCAAGCCCCAATGCATATGGCCCAATTCTCTAAGTCGACCGCCTGCCCCCCCTTCCGCAGCAGCACTTACCTTTCACATCCAGGGCCTCCAAGGTGATGTCTCTGATGTAGATCTTTTCTGTCATCATCTTCTTCATTTCGGGCTGGACAACTTCTCTCAGCCGCCTCGTCTCTGCAAAGTGTGACACACAGAAATCTTAGATCCCTCACATTTTTATCATCCCCCAACCTGGAGTCCCCACAGTGTTATCCTGCTGCTCGCTGTGCCCACCAATACCCCAAAATACTATCCTGAAGAAATATCAATGCCCCCCATTGTAATAGTGCTCCTCAAAGTCCCACCAATAGTAATTCCCTTCTAGAATGCCCTCATTAGTAATACTGCCCCCTATTGTGCTCCCAACAGTGATAATGCCTCCATTAGTAGAAGAGCCCTCCAGTATTAATAATGCCCTTACAAAGCGACCATAAGAAATAAGGACCCCCTATTGTTCCCCTAGTGGTAATAAAGCTTTCTACAGACCCCTCAGTAGTAATATGGCCCCCCATAGTGCTCTTAGTAGAAATAAGGCAGATCTATAAGACAGTCCTGTAGAGCCCCCAGTAGTAATAAGAAAATCTATAATGTCCCCTGGATTTATAATACCCCTACAGTGCCCCCAGTATTTATATCACCCCCTCCTGTTATAATGCTCGCCCTGAAGTGCCCCCAGTATTTATACTGCCCCTTCCTGTTATAATGCCCCCTGTAGATATATTCCTCCCTTTAGTGCCCTCAGCAATGATGATTCCTCAGCCCCTCCACCATATAGTCCCATGTAAATAAAATTATTTTTCCTTTCTCCGCCGTAGAGTCTCATGTAAATAACATCACTCCCCTCCCTTCAGCCCCTCCAATATACAGTCCCATGAAAATATCATCACCCCCTCCAACGCTTAGTCCCATGGAAATAACATCACTCTCTCCCTCAGCCCCCTCCAAAATTCAGTCCCATGTAAATAACATCCCTCTCTTAAGCCCTAACATACAGTCCTAGTTAAATAACTACAACTCCCAGCATTTCTCGGCCTCTCCCTTTACTTACCTCTCCTCATGTACAGATATCACCACTGCTTCTTCCCAGGACTTCTCTTCACTGTGGAGCCTCTCCTGCACTGGTCGCATGATAACATGTGACCAGTGACATCATCGCAGGTCCTTCTCAGCTACTGCACAGATCACATGACCTGTGATGTCACCACAGGTCCTTCACCTCTTGCAGTGCTTTAGATTTGATTGGACGGCAACACAAGTGTATCTAGCTGGCAGGCAGTACATTCGGGGTCTGGGAGGAAATATCAGGGGGCCAGGCCCCGAATGTTTTATCCTAGCAACGCCCCTGGCTAGCACCTAATACAGCTATTTTACCAGAGAAGTGTCCTTGATTGGTTGGATCTGAGTCTGAGACATTGTATGCTGAGTCTAGTTTAAACTTACGATGGGTCAGAAAAGACCGTTGTATGGTGAAAATATTGTATCCTGAGGCCATTGCATCACGAGGGAGCACTGTAATGTCCTTATGTCAGACATATGCATAGTCCAACTTCACATGAAGCCAAATCGCCTATCAATGTTTTTGGAGAGTAGGAGATAAAAACAGAACCCAGAGAAAATACAGGACGAACATGTTAACAATGTATTTGCATGTCTTTGGAATGAAAAATATGGCGTCTTAAAGGGAACCTGTCACCATGAAAATGCAGTATAATCTGCAGGCAGCATGTTATAGAGCAGGAGGAGCTGAGGAGATTGATATATACGGTAATTTTATGGGAAAAGATGCAGTAAACATGTAATTTATACATTTATACTTCAGCTATTTCTATGCTTATGAATCATGTAGGCCATCTTATCAGTGACTGACAACTAACTCTGCATGCCTAAATATACAGGGAGAGTTGTCACTCACTGATAAGGACCGCCCACATGACTCCTAAGCATAGAAAGAGATGAGGTTTAAATCAGTGTTTTTCAACTCCAGTCCTCAGGTGCCCACCTGCCAGTTATAATTTGTGCATATTCCACAGAATGAATATCTGTGGTAAGTCATGATGTATTGACACTATTTATATCTCCTAAGGAAATCCTGAAAAGATGACCAGTAAGTGGGACCTGAGGACTGGAGTTGAGGAACACTGGTTTAAATGACTAAGGGCTCGTTCACATCAGCGTTATGCTTTCCGTTTGTGTTTTCCGTTATAACATGGTTATAACGGAAAATAACGGAACCCATAAGACGGAAGTCAAAACGGAAGCCTTTAGAGGCATTCCGTTTTAATCCGTCATAATAGAAGCCTATGAGAATCATAACGGATCCATTTGGTTCCCGTTATGCAAAACGGAAAACAAAGTCCTGTCGACAGGACTTTGTTTTCCGTTCAGCATAACGGAACTCAGACGGATCCGTTATGATTCTCATAGGCTTCTATTATGACGGATCAAAACGGAAGCCTCTAAAGGCTTCCGTTTTGACTTCCGTCTTATGGTTTCCGTTATTTTCCGTTATAACCATGTTATAACGGAAAACACAAACGGAAAGCATAACGCTGATGTGAACGAGCCCTAATTTGCAAGTTTATAGAATCTTTTCCCATAAATACGTGTATCAATCTGCTTAGTTCCTTCTGCTCTGTAAACCAACACCTGCAGAATGTACTGAAATTTCATATTTACAGGCACCCTTTAACATATAAATAAAATATTTTGGGTATTTATTTGGGATTATATGTTTTCATAATTGGGGTAAATATAAGTCATGCCTTTTTAGGCCAGACACAGGAGCGAGTTCAGTTTGAGACACTTGCTGCGTGAGGCAATATACGATCCCATTCCTCGAGAGATGTGGAATCTATAGAGTTCAGGTCTCTCAGGGTCACACCACCTTATAAATCATAAGAACGGGAACTCTCACTCCCAACCGCAACGAGTTTCTCACACTGCACTCGCTCATGCATGTCTGCCTTTAGTGTAGTAAGCAATACATTCTTAAAGAGGACCTTTCATGCATCCTCACACTGCTAACTAACTAGCAGTTTTTACAGGGCATGGGCCGGGGAGTTGGGGGCACTTACAATTTTTTCGGGGCGCAGCTCCGTTGGCCCGCTGCGCCCCTGTGAAGATCCAGCGTGCGCTATGCAAATTGCATAGCATCGGTACAGGGAGGAGGAGACGCCAGGGATTCTCAATGGGCGTCTCCTTCTCCCTGGCTGTAGCGCTGTCCAATCACAGTGGGGAGCGTCACAGTCAGGGAGGAAACCTTCTCCCTGGCTGTGATGCTCTCCACTGTGATTGGACAGCGCTACAGCCAGGGAGAAGGAGACGCCCATTGAGAATCCCTGGCGTCTCCTCCTCCCTGTACCGATGCTATGCAATTTGCATAGCGCGCGCCGGATCTTCACAGGGGCGCAGCGGGCCAACGGAGCTGCGCCCCGAAAAAATTGTAAGTGCCCCCAACTTCCCGGCCCATGCCCTGTAAAAACTGCTAGTTAGTTAGCAGTGTGAGGACGCATGAAAGGTCCTCTTTAAAGGCTATGCACACCTTTGGGGGCATTTTTTATTATTGTATTGTTGCATTATTGCATTGATCTTTGCTCTCTCACATTATAAATACTCATTTAAACTCAATCCTTACCTTACTAATAAGAATGTGGCTTAAATAAGTGTTTATGTCCTCTTAGTAGTTTAGAGATAAGGTTTATTAGATGACCAGCACAAAGTAAAAGCGAAAGTACCAGTCACATAGTTAGAAAAACAGTTAACCCTTTGTGACAGAATGGCCCAATATTACCCCCTGTATATAAACGGTCAAAAATAGGACAAAACATGTTTTTGATGGCTGGTATTTATTGGCCGCTAAAAAAGCGGCCATGTGAATAGCCCCATAGACTTTGATTAGTTCTAAAAATGGCCGTCACGCGGCCGTTTTTCCACTGTTATGTGAATGTAGCCCTAAGGTGTATTTACACTGTGCAATGAGAAGCGTTCCTTCCCGACAGTTGGCTGCTCATTCAGTGGGGGTGAAGCACTGCATTTACATGCATCGAGTGATCGGTGACACCTTTAGGCTATTTTCACACCTGCGGCAAGGGGCTCCGGCAGGCTGTTCTGGTGGGTGAACAGCCCGCCGGATCTGTGCTGCCGCACAACATGTTATATTTACCTTCCGGCCGCCTCTCGGCAGGGGTTGCCGTGCTGCGTCCGCATCTGCGGCCCGCCCCCATTACAGTGAATGCTGCAGTTCACCCACCGGAAGAGCCTGCCGGAGCCCCGTGCCTCAGGTGTGAAAGGGGCCTTACACGGGCAGATTTCGGGAATGAGCATTCGCAGAAATGTTAATTCCTGATAATCTGCCCAATTATTGCAAGGTGTAAATCCACCTTTACACTAGACTATTATCTTCCGCCATGAATCACTAGCGTTCGAAATGTAACAATTATGTGCTCGTCTAAATGTGCCTTAAGATAGCAATCTTTAATTTAATTAAGAAAGGCGATTAATCACTGCTCCTGGAGGATGCATTGTTTTGCACAAAATAACGTGAAATTGTTTTATCTCGAGGGCTTTATAAACCACTTCACGATGAAGATATAATCTGCTTGCACACCAGGTTAAAGCAATATTAAATACCTACTTGGGGAAATTTCCTTGATAAATCATGGAGAATGGGGGCTATTTACATTGGCTTTCTATGCCAGAAAACCAGCATAAAAAGCAACTTTTAAGAGCCATTGCACCTAAATTTAGATTCAATTGGCATTTCTATGCAGCCCTTGCCACTTTCCCCAGAAGGGTTGTCATGGTGGTGGGGTGTGGTGGTACAATCTACCCCAGCACATTTATTTTCATTTATCAGGCTTCTGATTTTAATGATGGCTGAAATCTAAGCAAGCCATGAGCTGGCATAGATTTCAATCTAGACACATGGACTGTTGGAGCATGTGCTTAATTTATAATGAGGCATGTGCCTAATCATATGTAAAGCCTCATTCCCATGTCAGTGTTTTGGTTAGTGATTGTGAGTCAAAACCAGGATTGGAGCCTCCACAGACATAAGGTATAAGGGAAAGATCGGTACCTACTCTGTGGTTAGAACCGCACCTGGCTTTGGCTCAAAATCACTGATGGAAATCACTGACCAAACACTGACTGTGAATGAGGCATCAGCAAATTCTCCAGCAGGGCAGAGGGGAATATCAAGATCAATTTACTAATGCTGGTCTTGACAAATGAGCCCCAATTTGTCAACAAAAAAAAAAAAAATTACCTATTATTTAACCAGTTCCTGACCTCCCATAGACTATAAACATCCTGGTTAGAGAAGAGCGAAGTTATGAAAAATTCGATTTGGCTGTTTCGGCAAATTTCACAAAGAAATTCGATTTGTGATTAATTACTTTGTTACGAGGCACATTCTTTTGTATGTAGTGGGCTCAATGATGGGGAATGGTTATCGCGCTCTACTCCATCATTGAACCCCTTAGATGCCACGTTCATCGCTGATCACAGCATCTGAGGCTACAATTTTGGCCTTTCGAGGGTTAATAAGGGTAAAAAAATAAATAAATACTCACCTCATGCATTTGCTCGCATAAAGGCTGTCACAGCCATCTTGATTGAAGAAACCGCACAAAATATTACGTGATGACATGCTGGCTGGGTGTGGTGATGTCATCACTGATCATACATCATGCTGTGAGAGATTTCACACTGTTTCTACAGTCAAGATGGCCATGCTCGACGAAGCACAAGGAAATTTGGCTTTGTGGCAAATTACATTTTTCCTGAAATTCGCATCAAAGTCAATTTGTTTGGCTTTGTTTCACTCCGCACTAGTCCTGGTCGTTGGGGCTTATCTCTAAATGGAAATTCTGGAACGTCCATTTAGAGATTGTAGCTACATGCTAATTGTGCAGTTGCTGGGTGAGGGGCCTGTTGTCAGTGACAGTGAGGATCCCCTTAGAGAACGTAGGGATGGGTCCACAGCGTCCACATATAGCCCACGGTCCATGAGCGGGCTATATGTCCCAGAGCAGCATAGATTGTGCGCACGGGAGCGCACAGCAACATAGATTACAATTAGGCCTCATGCACACGAACGTGTGCCGGCCGT
The DNA here is from genome assembly GCA_900303285.1 of Rhinella marina. Taxonomy (NCBI): domain Eukaryota; kingdom Metazoa; phylum Chordata; class Amphibia; order Anura; family Bufonidae; genus Rhinella; species Rhinella marina. The sequence continues at coordinate 28,404 of ONZH01003703.1, read as the reverse complement.
GCCCGTGCTGCGGGCTGCATACGGCGGGTCCGCAATAAACGGGCACAGTCCATGTGCAGCCCGCATCACGGATCGCGGACCCATTCACTTCAATGGGTCTGCGATCCGGGAGATACGGAGCGGAGGCATGGATCGGAACACCACGGAAGCACTACGGTGTGCTTCCGTGGTATTTCTGGCCGTGCCTCAGCACCGCGAAAAAGTAGCGGAAGCACTACTTTTTTGCGGTGCGGACCCTCGGATGCGGATTGCGGACGCCATTCAAGTGAATGGGTCCGCGATCCGCATGCGGTGGCCTCACGGTCAGTGCCTGTGCATTGCGGACCGCAGCTAGCGGCCCGCAGCACGGGCACGGCCGGCACACGTTCGTGTGCATGAGGCCTTATGCTGTGCACGTCGGGCCACCCACAGGACTATTGTCCCGCACTCATATGATTTTATGAGTGCAGGACAATAGTCCATAAATATGCAAGTTATCCCCTACAGTTTACGCCATAAAAAATAAAAAAATGACAGAATTACTAATTTATTCTTAGTTGCCACCGAAAAAACTTAATAACAAGCAATCAAAAATGTAATTTACTCCAAAATGATACCAATGAAAACTACAAGCCCTCATACAACTCTATAGAAAGAAAAATAAAGTTATGGGTCTTGGGAAGAAGCATTGCAAAAATATTTTCTTCCTTTTTTAAAAAAAGGTGTTTTATTGCAGAAAAATTGTAAAATGTAAAAAAAAAGATATATTATTTATACTCAAAAGTGAGCACCGTAAAATTTATTACGTAAAAACTCAGTGGCAGTATTGTTGTTTTTTCCATCTCCCTCACAGAAAGTGTTAATAAAAGTTAATTAGAGAGTTATGTGTACCCCAAAATGACGCCATTAAAAAGTACAACTTGTCCCATAAAAAACAAGTCCTCATATAACTACATAAAAGGAAAAATAAAAAAGTTATAGCTCTTAGAAGGCAACAATGAAAAACTGAAGAAAAACGCTTGGTCAGTAAGGCTGGTCACTAAGGGGTTAAAAGCAGAGATTCAAATTTAGAAAATAGGCTTAGTCAGGAAGGAGGGTAAATGGCCTGGTCTAAAAGTAGTTAAATCAAGCTTTTTCGTTATTTGGGTCTGAATCAGCCAAGTCAACTATCCGATTCAATTTGGGTCAGGTTTTTCATTCTGCTCTCTGCCTCTCTTGCCTTGATTCCATAGAGCTGAATGATACAAAATGTGGGTTCGTCAGAAGCAGAAGTTTTAAAAAACTTGGGTCGAATTTCCAAATTTTATCATCATTTTTTTTTAAATTTCCATGTCATCATCTACAGTATATTAGAAATATATATATTATATATAGTATATATATTTCAGTGTATACTGCAGTGTTCAAACTGGCCACTAAGTTTAATCATTTGCCAACAGTTCCTGTTCTGTACAAATCACCTTTCAGCCTCAGAATTATTTTCTTGTGTTACAGCCGCACCCATATCAAACAGGTGCTTAAGATCAAGCACACAACTATGTAATCTTCATAGACAAAAATAAGTTATATTCAGTGGTAGATTAAGGATAACAAGGGCCCATGGCTGTATGAAAATTGTAGGACCCCACTGGACTAAAGTTAGAAAGTTCATGTCACAAACAGAATAACCAAATTCACTGAAACCATATAGCAATGGAACCAAGTGTGATACATAGATACGATAAAACCAGGCCTAGAGTGTAGATGCTGTAAGCTTACTACAAAGATATGGTAACAGAACAAAGGTTACTGTGTAGATGCAGTACCATAACCCAGCTAATTATAAACTGGAATTTATGCTGGAGACATGCCGGATCCCATTATAGTGAATAGGGATCTGGCAGAGCTCAGCTATTCCAGATTCAATGCATTCGGAATGTCTTCAGCCCATTTCTGATTTTTCGCATTTTGTTATGTTGCAGCCTTGTGCTAAAACACCTCATAATGGGAAAGTGAAAACAGAATGTTGGACATTTTAACAAAATTATTAAAAAGGAAAAACTACAATTTTGCATAGACATAAGTATCCAAGCACTTTACTATGACACTTAAAATGTAGCCTCTCCTCAGTAAATGACAGATGCAAAAATCACCTAAAGGACTTTCAGACTGTGTGAAACAAGATTCTCTGTTCTACATAAAACCAAGATTGAACTTTTTGGCCTCAATTCATTTCTTTAAGAAACAAGGAACTGCTCATCACCTGCCAAATACCATTTCTACAGTGGAGCATGGTGGTGGCAGCATCATGCTGTGGGGTGTTTTTCAACAGATGGGACAGGGAGAGATTGTCCAAGATTGGGAGAAAGCCCAATGGAACAAAGTACAGAGATATTCTTAATGAAAACCTGATCCAGCGTTCTCTGAAGCTCAAACTGGGCCAATGGAGCTTAACACAGGAGTAACTTTACAGGGACAATGTTGGAAATTGGCCACAGCAATACAAAACTTCTTGAGACGACTTCTTCTTGAGAAGATTCTTTCGTTTATTCAGAGACAAGAGCAGCAATACAGCATTGAAATAAATATAAAAATCAGGCAGAATATGGCATGATGTAGATGGAAGTGTGGAGCAGCAGTAGAAAAATGGCAGTGCTGTGGGTCTGTGTGTCCCCAAATACACTTTTTTATACCCCAGAGAACAACGGAATAATTAGTATTATAATATAGGTTTGCTGCAGTGTACCACAATCCATAGGAGTGAATGGTGACACAACTAAATTACATTATTGCATCATTATTATACATAACATGTAACCTCACAGATACTTTACTATTCATAACCATTGACGTATATAAGATGCACCTCCAGAATCAATATGCATAAGCAAGACTTAAGCCTCCTTATACTTCATGATACTTCATTGGCTAAAATTTTTCTAACACGTATGAATATCTAATTACACAAATGAATATCTAATGTATCTTTAACCTTTGATCCCCATCCTCTGATTCCATTATCCTTGAAAATGTTTGTTTGCCATAAACTAAAGAAGGTGACAAGTGTCCACTAACCAAGTATCTAAAAGACGCTATGGAGAACATAAATATGTCACTACGACTCCAGGATCTCATAACTAGCTCTTTTTAAACAGAAAACATATGTATTAATTGATCACCTACAGACCTCTGTTTTCTTAGCAACAGTACATCAGTATTCAAGGTGACTCTTTAGCTAAGCTTTAAGATAGAAATATAAGATGTCTGACTAAGACAACATGGCGGACATTCAGATCTAATCCTGATTCTCCAACAAGCCCCCCTTTTTGTACTTTTAGTTCTTCCAAAAGTACAAAATTCACACAAATAATTTACTCACAAGTTCTTCCCCCTAATGATCATTATCAGCTCATCAGTACTAGAGATGAGCGAATCATGCAAAATTTTATTTGCCGAATATTCGCCGAACTTTTCCTAAGATTCGTATATTCGATGAATAGATTCGTTGAATTTGCGTACAAAATATACGTAATTATATGGCTTTTAGCGAACATTCGCACACTAATAATGAAAGTTCAGATAAAAAGGTACACAACCTCTTTGAACACGTATGCATAAGCGTACAAAGTGCATACGAAAATGATGGGCTTTGCTGGAGAGGAATGGTGGAGCAGGAGGAATGCTCTGAGTCTGACCCCTGGCTTCATATGGATACTGTATCAGCAGATGACAGCAGATCATCCGGCTAAGACTGAGATGAGCGTGCCATCCATTCCACTACCTCATCCACTTTCTCCTCCACTACAATTTTGCGCCTTGGTGGGTTAGCCTGGTGAAACAACGGCCAAGAATTGCGAATACTACTAGTAGATGCTCCACCTACAGGTCCTTTGCCACCTTCTCCTTTTTTTTAGAGCTCGAGGTCTGGCTGGAAATGGACCCCTTTTGCTTATCCATTCCAGACATTTTTTGATTCACTCTGTGGCCCTGCAGCTGGTCTTTGTCCCTGTATCTCCCTGTCTCTCCCTATCTCTCCCTGTCTCTCTCTCCTTGCCTGATTAATTACTAGCCCTGAACTGGCCCTGCATTGGCCCTGCACTTGCCCTGCAGTATCCCTGATATGTGTAATATGGATTCCCAGAGCAATTACACCCCAATTTTCACAAAACAGGTCTCAGAGTTTTAGAACTTCACACACAGTCCTTCTGCTCGTCTCAGCAGTCGTAGCAGAAGTGATGAGTCACTGGCTTACCGAGCCTGAGCCAATCAGAGCAAGCCCTGCCTACTAGGTCAGGTGACCGCTTTCTTCCCGGGCTTTTGCACACGATAAACGAACTAACAGTAAAATTTCGCTAATGAATTGAATTTGTACGCAACAGTAACTTATACATAGCAATAGCGTATAATTTATAGGACAAACTACGTAGCGAATGCGTACAAAGCTGAAGCGAATCACCTAATATTCGGACTCACTTCGCAGCTAAAAATTTCCAAGATTCGATACGAATCAACAAATCGGCGAATAGATTCGCTCATCTCTAATCAGTACGCTCTCTAAGTAATACCATAAGGGCCAGGGGCGTAGCTAAAGGCTCATGGGCCCTGGTGCAAGAGTTCATCTTGGGCCCCCCTTCCCTTAGTGCTCTGTGTGTCTTCTTATGCAGCACAAGGGTCTTTGGGCCCCCTCAGGCTCCTGGGCCCGGTAGCGACTGCTACCTCTGCACCCCCTATAGCTACGCCCCTGATAAGGGCATAAAAAACCAGATTATACATATCTAACATTTTCCTGTCATTTGATAACTCTGGCATTTTCATCACTCAGAGTCCGAATCCATAATTTATTATAAACTAAACCCATGTATAATTTTTTAAAGATAAACATTACCCTGCATAAGTATAAAGCAACCAATATACAATAACAATGGATAGCAGCAAACAATGACATATGAACACAATCAATGACAGTCCTTCATAAAACAGTCTTTATATTGTCCATATTTTCTGAATTTCCTGAAAAATCCTCTTCCGATCTTGCACTAACTTTCAGTCAGTCAGTGTGTAAGTCCATAACTTTATCTGTAGAAGGACGGCTCTTCACTCATGATGCTACAAAAGAAAAATAGTGCGGTATCAGTCCTTATCATAATAAGAATACTCCAGCAATTTACTTAGGTCAGTTGGGAGCAATTTAATACTTTTGTCTATTTTCTGTAACACTTTGTACTCCCAACACTATAAAACTATGAATTTTAACAATAACAGTATTTTCCCAATTTGCGTCACACACAATTTTAACAAATTCAGATTCATATAACATCTCATTAGGGGCTATGCAATCCTTTGCCATACAAAGCATCCTACTGTACTATTAAGGATCCTAAGTCTCCATTTAAACTTGGGAAAACCCTTTAATCTTGCTGTACTATCTAGGGTAAGTGAAACACTGTCATTCAGGAAATGTACAAGCCCTTATCTGCCTGATAACTCAAAAAGGAGAAAATTTTATATGTTTAAGGCTACTTTCACACTAGCGTTTTAAAATTCCGGTATTGAGTTCCGTCATAGAGGCTCAATACCGGAATAAAACGCTTAAGTTTTGTCCCCATTCATTGTCAATGGGGACAAAACTGAACTGAAGACAACGGAATGCTCCTGAAAGCATTCCGTTCCGTCTTCAGACCGGAGAACAAACCCCAGCATGCTGTGGTTTGCTCTCCGGTCCAGGCATCCTCACCAAGACAGATCCGGAATGACCCCCAATGCAAGTCAATGGGGGCGGATCCGTCTGGTGTGACCACAATGGTAACCGGATCCGCCCTCCATTGACTTTCAATGGAGTTCATGACGGATCTGTCACCACATACACACAATACACACATACAGACATACACATAAACATACACAGAGATATATACATACAAATACACATACATACTTACATGCTCCCCGGCAGGTCTTCAGAGCGCCGGAGGAACAGGACGGCGCGTACAGATGACGATTCCACCAGGCGCCCAGCAGAGGGCGCTGTGGGGAATCGTCACCTGTGCGAGCCGTCCTGCTCCTCCGGCGCTCTGAAGACCTGTCGGGAGCATGTAAGTATGTATGTGTATTTGTTTGTGTATATGTGTGTGTGTCTGTGTGTATGTATGTACTGTGTGACATGTGTGGGGGCGGAGCGCGGTTCCGGCTCCACACATTTCGCTGCGGCAGTCCTGATCCGGCAGCACCCTTCACCTGCCGGATCAGGCCTGCCGCTAGTGTGAAAGTAGCCTAAGTTATTTTGCACAAAGTGCTACCATTATAAAACAATAAATAATTAATCCAATCATTATATTTTCCTAACTCAATTTAGACCATTTTGATTTCAGTATACAATTCATGTGCTTAACACTTCAAGCAAACCATAGATGACCAAACACATGAATGAGGATTCCAAAGGTGGGGGCTGCTTCTCTCTCTGCAGGAATGATCAATAAATCCTCAGTTCAATGATAATGATTACAATGGATACTAACTGAATAATTTTAACCCTTTTAGGCCTCTTTCACACGAACGTTGTGTTTTGCGGTCCGCAAATTGCGGAGCCGCAAATACAACAGATGGCATCCGTGTGCATTCCGTATTTTGCGGAACGGAACAGCTGGCCCCTAATAGAACAGTACTATTCTTGTCCGTAATACGGAGAAGAATAGGCCATGCTCTATTTTTTTTTTGCGGACCCATAGAAATGAATGGGTCCGCATTTTTCATGTGTAAAAAAGCGGATCGTAGTCCGCAAAAAATACGTTCTTGTGAAAGAGGCCTTACTAAAACCTGCCACACCCAAATAAGCTGATCTCTGCGCTACTCCATCTACGTTTTAAACAAGTAAATCTTCTACACATTATAAAACTTTATTTCTGCACTCAAGGGGTTCTCACACTGGAGCCGACACCTGATGAAAGTACACAGGAACACTGTGAAATCCCATGGGCGGCTATGTGAACAAATACTGCTCATTTTAAAAGTTACAAATCTTAATACAGACTCCAGTGTCAGAGAGCACAGAGAAAAGTCATTCTCAGTATTAAGATATAAAACACTTGACAATCACTGATTAGCTATGACATAATTTCATAACATACAAGCTACTGACAGAGTTTACATATTCACAAGTCTCAAATCAATGAGGAGAAAGCTGCTCACTTCTGAACTAGAAGAATTATCACATTAAGGCCCCTTTCACACGGGCGAGACGGACTCAGTCCGAATGCGTTCCAGAAAATCCGCACGCATCCGCACCAATCCGCATGCAATGCGTTATTCACGCAGCCCCATTCACTTCAATGGGGCCAGGGCTGCGTGAAAAACGCAGAATATAGAACATGCTGCGATTTTCACGCAACGGCGAACTGATGCGTGAAAAACATTGCTCATGTGAAAAGCCCCATTGAAATGAATGGGTCAGGATTCAGTGCAGGTGCAATGCGTTCGCATCACGCATTGCACCCGCGTGGAAATCTCGCCCCTGTGAAAGGGGCCTAAGGCTCCATTCACACGTTCTGTTTTTCTTTCCTGATTCGATCCTGATTTTTTCAGGAAAGAAAAACAGGATGTGTGAATGGAGCCTAAAAGGAATATTACCTTTTATGACCACGCCCTGTTTTTCCAATTCACTGATAGCATCCCCCTCATGTAAGGGTAGCTATTTCAAGAATTTTATATTAACATTGAAACCCTTAACATGAGTAGCAGCTTTTTCCCATTCCCTGATGCTTACTTTATATATCCCTATTACACCATCCAGGAACACTCATCTGGCATGGTGTTTTCTTGATAGACGTAAGCTTCTTCTCAGGTATAAAAGTCTCTTAGCAGGTTAATAGATTCTTCATCCAGAATCGCCCATCCACGGCATTTAGGATCCGAGTCACAAGGCACCAAACTGTTGGAAATTGGCCTCAGCAATACATAACTTCTTGAGACGACTTCTTCTTGAGAAGATTCTTTTGTTTATTCAGAGACAAGAGCAGCAAGACAGCATTGAAATAAATATAAAAATCAGGCAGAATATGGCATGATGTAGATGGAAGTGTGGAGCAGTAGTAGAAAAATGGCAGTGCTGTGTGTCTGTATGTCCCCAAATACACTTTTTATACCCCAGAGAACAAAGGAATAATTAGTATTATAATATAGGTTTGCTGCAGTGCACATCAATCCATAGGAGTGAATGGTGACACACCTAAATTACATCATTGCATCATTATTATACATAACATGTGACCTCACAGATACTTTACTATTCATAACCGATGACGTATATAAGTTGCACCTAAAGAATCTATATGCATAAGCAAGACTTACACCTCCTTATACTTCATGATACTTCATTGGCTAAAATTTTTCTAACACGTATGAGAATGAATATCTAAGGTATCTTTAACCTTTGTTCCCTCATCCTCTGATTCCATTATCCTTGAAAATGTTTGTTTGCCATAAACTAAAGAAGGTGACAAGTGTACACTAACCAAGTATCTAAAAGATGCTATGGAGAACATAAATATGTCACTACGACTCCAGGATCTCATAACTAGCTCTTTCTAGACAGAAAACATATGTATTAATTGATCACCTAAAGACCTCTTAGTTTTCTTAGCAATAGTACATCAGTATTCAAGGTGACTCTTTAGCTAAGCTTTAAGATAGAAATATAAGATGTCTGACTAAGACAACATGGCGGACATCCAGATCTAATCCTGATTCTCCAACAGACAACTCTGTGAATGTCCTTGAGTGGCACAGCCAGACCCCTGACTTGAATCTAATCAAGCATCTCTCGATAGACATGAAAATGGCTGTCCACTGACAGTCCACTGTCTTCTCAAATTTTCAACATTCTCAGAGTTGTCCCTAAGCCACTCCTGTATTGTCTTAGCCATGTACTTAGGGTAAACCTTTGGCCCAATCTGAGGTCCAGAGCACACTAGATCAGATTTTCATTAAGAATATCTTGGTACTTTGCTCAATTCAGCTTTCTCTCAACTCTGACCAGTCTCCCTTTCCTAGCCTCTGAAAAACAGCCCCACAGCATGATGCTGCCACCACCATGCTTCACTGTAGAGATGATAGTTGGCAGCTTGTTTCCTCCAGACATGATTCTTAGAATTGTGGCCAAAAAGTTAAATCTTGGTTTTGTCAGGGAGTCTGGGGGTTTGGGGAGAATGGCAGACCCTGAGCTCCCCACAACCCCTGTCCCTACCTATTGCCCCCCTACGCTAGATCGTAGGGTGACAACTGAACGACAAACCCCTGTACTGGCTAGGCAGCGGGGAGTTGGAAGGACAGACAGACTAAACTAACACGTAACACAGAAGAGTAGTTTACAGTCTGAGGTCGGCAACGAGAGAGCATTAACAGGCAAAATCACAATCCAAGAACAAGTCCAATATACAGGCCGGGGTCAAAACACAGGAGAGTAGAAGGTACCGAATCAGCAGGCAGAAGACGAATTTCAAGATACAAATCCACAGGTCAAACACAGGAATCAAGCACAATGGTAAACGCTGGTGATGAGCCACAAAGGACAATCAAACACTGGCAATGCACTGGAGGGAGAGAGGAGTATTTATGCAAGCAGAGATCCCACCCCTGTGCTCTGAATGGACCAAGCTCCAGAAGCCCGATCATCAACACCTGAGAATTAACCCAACATGAACAGGACAAAACATGAAGCCAGGCGTCGACTGCCTAGCAGATGAGTAGAAGTGTGAACAAGGTACAAAGAGACTAGGCGTTGACTGCCTAGCAGGGTTAGAAGTGTGAATAGGATTAGCAAGAGACTGAAACTTGATTCAAGAGATCGGGAATGAGAGGGAGTGGGTACTGTTTTTTTACTGTAATATTGTTTAGCTCCCTGTAATCAATGCATGGGTGCAGGCCACCATCCTTCTTCTCAACAAAGAAGAAACCGGCTCCTGTAGGAGATTCAGAGGGACGGATATGACCAATTGCAAGACTGTGCTGAATGTATTGCTTGAGGGAATCTCTCTCCGGGACGGTAAGATTGTTGATGCGACCTTTAGGTGATTTGGCCCCGGGTACCAAATCAATCTTACAATCACCGTCCCGATGAGGAGGCAGAATTTCAGACAAGGTTTTAGAAAAGACATCCTTAAAATCAAATATATATTCAGGCAGATCAAGTTCAGAGCAAGCAGAAAAATTGATAGAGAGAGAGGTCAGATGACTGGTGCACTGCAGACCCCATTTGATTAGGTCGGCAGTACACCAATCAATTACAGGGTTAATTTTATTAACCAAAGGAGACCCAAAATTAAATCAACAGATAATCTTTTCATAACTAGGAAGGTACACATTTCCGAATGTAGTGAACCTATAGTGAGTTTCATCACAGTGGTCTGGAACTTAACTAGCCCCTTTTAACAGGGGGGTGGAGTCAACACTTGTGACATGGATACTGAGAGACAGGGGCACCAGCAAGTCAACCAATTTGCAAACAAAGGAAAAATTTATAAAGTTTGCCACTGCCCCTGAGTCAACGAAGGCCTTGCCTTCACAGGTTCGGGAGTTAAACTGCAGGGAGAAGGGCTAAAAAATATTTTTATTATTCATGGGAAGTACCTGTGCTCCTAGAAAACCTTCCCGTCTATCTTCTAGGAGCGAGAGTTTTCCTGCTGGGGTCTTTTGGTGCAGGAACTGACCCGGTGGCCCTGGTCTCCGCAGTAAAGGCACAGGTTGTTCCTTAGCCGATAGTCCCTCCTTTGTTTAGGGGACATCTCTCCAAGTTCCATAGGTTCATCTGTGGAAATAAACAAAGGTTGTGATCGGATGGGGGAAAAAGAAGAAGACATAGACACACGAGCAGTACTAGATCGGTCTGGACATCTTGACCTAAGGCGTCGGTCGGCCCTGATGGCAAGGGCCATAGCTTCCTCTAGGGTACTGGATTCAGGGTAACCTATCAGGAGATCTTTAAGGCCATCTGTGAGGCCTGCTAAATAGAGGTCTTTTAAAGCTGAGTCATTCCATTTAGACTCAGTGGAGGCAACGAGAGAGCATTAACAGGCAAAATCACAATCCAAGAGCAAGTCCAATATATAGGCCAGGGTCAAAACACAGGAGAGTAGAAGGTACCGAATCAGCAGGCAGAAGACGAAGTCCAAGATACAAATCCACAGGTCAAACACAGGAATCAAGCACAATGGTAAACGCTGGTGATGAGCCACAAAGGACAATCAAACACTGGCAATGCACTGGAGGGAGAGAGGAGTATTTATGCAAGAAGCGATCCCACCCCTGTGCTCTGAATGGACCAAGCTCCAGAAGCCCGATCATCAACACCTGAGAATTAACCCAACATGAACAGGACAAAACATGAGGCCGGGCGTCGACTGCCTAGCAGATGAGTAGAAGTGTGAACAACAAGGTACAAAGAGACTAGGCGTCAACTGCCTAGCAGAGTTAGAAGTGTGAATAGGGTTAGCAAGAGACTAGGCGTCGGTTGGCTAACACAGCCAAATTCACACTGAGTATACGAACTCTGACAGGTTTGATCAGTTCAGAGAATCTTGTTTTACACAGTCTGAAAGTCCTTGTTTTTTTTTTCTTTTATTTTACTGAGGAGAGGCTTCTTTCTGGTCACTCTGCCTTAAAGAGGACCTTTCACCACTCCTGACATGCCTAGGGAACAGAGGGGAGGTAACCAGTTGGGGGTGTGTCCCTGCACAGACTGACTCTATCCAATCAGTGCTGCCATGTTCAGACTGTGCAGGTACACACCTCCAACTTGTTACGTCCCCTCTGTTCCTTTACTGAAGGCAAATAGCAATTCACATATAACTTCTAGTGCAAATAATAAAGGAAATGCACAACATAGAGCCATAAGAATAGATGCTCCAGAATTGTTATTACATGGGGAATGCATGAAGCTATTATAACAGGCATGTCAGGAGTGGTGAAAGGTCCTCTTTAAAGGCAAGACTGGTGGAATGCTGCAGTGATTGTTGACCTTCTGTAAGTTTCTCCTGTCTGCACACAGAATCTTTGGAGCTCAGCCAGAGTGATTATTGGGTTTACTTAGTTTGGTGGGGTGGCCAGCTCTAGAAAGAGTCCTACTTAAACATCTACCATTTAAGAAATGTGGAGCCCACTGTGCTCTTGGGAATTTTAAGTGCAAATTAAGTTTTTTGTACCCTTCTCCAGATCTTTGCCTCCACACAATCCTGTGTTTGAGCTTTACAGGCTGTTCTTTCTTTCTTCTTATTGCATGGTTTTTGCTCTGATATGCATTGACAGCTGTGAGACCTTATATAGAAAGAAATGTGTCTTATAGTAGACAGGCACTCACATCTGAGGTATATAGATAAAGTGGTTAGTAATTTATTGAGAAATTAGGATAAAAAATAAAATAAAAATAATAAAAAATATCTAAAAAATGTTTATAGTAGACAGGCACAATACAAGAGGTCCAGGTATCTATATCAATGTTTGTATGTATTAAAAACTATACATACATAGATATAATATGAATAAAATATAAAAATTTGGAGAACCCGAAATATCACCACTGTGATTATCGAGACAAATATGAAGCAGATTCGTTTCAAGAAGACGTCACCATAATAGCTGAAAATGTCCCCAAATACGTCAATCCAGGTCTTCAAAAATGTTCAGTTATGATTTATGCATTGATTGACTATTCTTTTCATTCAAAATATCAAATACAGTTCAAATATGTATTGTATATATCCACTGTTTTTCTATTGATCTGAAACTGTCCATTAAGGCATTCGTTTTTCATTAAATATATACCAGTCAACTTGTTAGTATGATTAATTGTTAGTCCAGATACTTTCTATATGCTAAAATATCTGGGTCAGAAGGCTCAACACTACCCAAAACCACAGGATAGGTGCTAACTTCCAATCGGTTCACCCAACCGTTTTTAACTTCAAAAAATGAAACAATAGAAACGGAAGGGCACTCAGAGATATGGTATCCCATATATTTTATTAAAACATATTTAAAATACTCCAAAAGGTAAAAAGATAAGAAAGTAAAATAAACACAGCACATATATGTCAGACGTCAGTCACTTATGCAGTGAATTACCACTATATTACAACATATTGCAATAACATATAGAGTTCTGCTCTCAGAAATCGTATGGTGCTGATAGCAGTATTATTCCCTTTGGACCAAGACACTTGCTGAATGGTTTAAATGTCCTCCATATAGCAGAATATCGATGAATTAGTCCAAGGTAATAGTAAGGAATTATTGGGTAATAATGTTATTTGTACACGTCCGCTCCTCTCCTTATTTCCCCTTATAGTAACAAATCTGTGTTCATATAAACAAGCGCAGCTTTTTAGACATGTGTAATTGAAGATATTACTTTACCACATCTCCGATATCGCGCTGCGTAGATCTACTTGCTGGGGAATCACAATTGGACTCTTGGAGTACCGTGGCATCCCACGTGACTCTACACGCAGTCTGCCTTTCCGATGACGTGATGGAGGTCACGTGTCTCCACTTTCACAGGTCCTAGACGGATGGTGCATATGCAGGTCCTGGAAGGGTAATAGCCAGTATTTGTGAATATCCCATTTACTTCAATTCGCACAATCAGGCGATGTGTTCCCAACGCTTTGTATATGCGGGCCAGCACTATTCATGGGCGTCTTTTCTCATCTGTCGCATGTCTCCAAATCGCCTTAAAAGAACCTAGACACATTTGGTGAACCAAATACTGAGTGCCCTTCACTTTATATATGCTGAATGTTTTTGTTTTTCTTAGTCTAAGGTAAGTATTATTGTTATGCCGATATAGTCAAATCAGATACAGATAGCATGCTGTTTATAGGGGGTATATACTTACTGTTCGGAGCTATTATTCACTATCTGTGGCGTCCCACGTGGTGTTAATGGTTAATGGTGTTATCACTCACCCCTAGATGCGTCTCTCCTGAACAGGTACCTCTATCGATCGCACTTGGACCTCTTGTCTTGTATATATATATATATATATATATATATATATATATACATTTTTTATATATTTATTTATTATTTTTATTTTATTTTTTATCCTACGTAATTTCTCAATAAATTACTAACCACTTTATCTATGTACCTCAGATGTGAGTGCCTGTCTACTATAATATACAATTGACTATTCTGACTGGGTGAATCTATTTAGCCAGTGCACCATCTCTATAGCAAAAAGGAGGGTGAGCCACTATATTCTTCTTCTTCTAGAAATGTGTCTTAAATCATGAATCAAAAAGTGGAATAGTCTAAAAGACGATCAAGAGAAATGTCAGGCCCTCAATTGTCACAGTGAAGGGTCTGTCCATGCAAAAATTTACTTTTTCTTTTTAAACATAGTTTCAAACATTTCTAAAATGTTTTCATTTTTTTTTAAGGGGGACTGAGTGCAGATTGATGGGGGAAACTATTATTACACTCCAGAAATACATCCAGGCCACTCTTGAAATCTTTTAGTGAATTCACCATCACCATCTCCTCAGCCAGAGAGTTCCATAGTCTCACTGCTCTTACCATGAAGAATCCTCTTCTATGTTTGTGTAGAAACCTTCTTTCCTCTAGATGCAGCGGTTGTCCCCTCGTCACAGTCACAGTCCTGGGGATAAATAGATGACTGACCCCTGATATATTTATACATAGTTATTAAATCTTCCCTTAGTCATCTTTTTTCTAAAGTGAATAACCCTAATTTTGATAATCTTTCAGGGAACTGTAGTCCACACATTCCAGTTATTACTTTAGTTGCCCTCCTCTGAACCCTCTCCAGCTCTGCTATGTCTGTCTTGTTCACAGGAGCCCAATACTCCATGTGTGGTCTGTCTGACTAGTGATTTGTAAAGTGGCAGGACTATGTTCTCATCATGCGCATCTATGTCCTTTTTGATGCAACCCATTATCTTATTGGCCTTGGCAGCAGCTGTCTGACACTGGTTTCTACAGCTTAGTTTGCTGTCCACTAAAATTCCTAGGTCCTTTTCCATGTCAGTGTTACCCAGTGTTTTACCATTTAGTATGTACAGGGGACTTGCATTATTCCTTCTCATGTGCATAACTTTACATTTGTCATTGTTAAACCTCATCTGCCACGTCTCTTGATATTTTCTCCCAGTCCAAGCATTCTCAATTTACTATACTTTACTACTACTATACTAACCTTTTATGTGGTACAGTGTCAAATGCTTTTGAGAAGTCAAGTCTAGAACTTACCTCCTCATAGAAACTGATTAAATTAGTTTGACATGACCGATCCCTCATGAAGTCATGCTGATGTTATTTGCTTTCATTGAGGTACTCCAAGATAGCATCTCTTAGAAAACCTTTAAACAATTTACTTATCGGCCTATAGTTTCCAGTCTCTGTTTTTGACCTCTTTTTGAATTTTGGGACCACATTTGTTAAGCGCTGATCCTACCAAAATAGTTCAGACCCTAACGTCACTCCTCAGGGGAAGCAAGATGAGAAACATGCGTTGGGGTCTGAACTACTTTGGTCGGTATTGATATATTACACTATGTATACCCTTGGTATATTTATTGTTTGCACTAGGCACTTTAATTTTCAGGATAAATTTGAATTGATTTAACCTGAAATAGTGTTAAAAAAAAAAATCATACTTATCTCCTCCATTTGCTCGTGATGAGCCCTTGATTGAAGATCTTGGCCGAAATCCCGTGCACGGTGACGTATTTCGTGCAGGATCTTTAAGCAAGATGGCGGCGGTAAGTATGATTTAATTTTTTTTTCAGTTAATTTTACATTTTATTATTAATCTCAGATGCTGTGATCATGTATGAACGCAGCAGAGGGGGATCGGCGCTATCGCCGCTCCCTGTCATTGCACCCATTACTTGCAAAAAAATGCCCTTTGTGACAAAGGAATTTGTCACAAAGCACATTTTTTAGTAAAATTCGGCGTAGCAGCTGAATCAAATTTTACTAAACTTTTCTCATCTCAAATAGTCATGCAATGTGCGGTTGGGAGTTTATTATGGCTTGCAACTGCTGCAGGGAAGCCAGGGCTGCTTCTGCCATGGCGGCAGTTTTCTGTATTTCTGAGGGGCGGCATCCACACAGCAGTTAAACATTGCTGGTGGATGCCGCTCCGTGTTTCCTTTAAGCTGCGCCGCCCCTTCCTCCCCCTGGAGCGCACTTCCCCCCACTCACCGCTCAGCTCCCTGCGCTCCTCCCCTCCTTCAGGCTGGCAGTGCGGCGAATGGTGAAGCTCCACGATTGTGCTGCTGGCATGTGTGGGCGGAGCCTGTAGCACAGTAATTTGCATAAGCTCCGCCCATCCGCCTGCAGAGCAATCTGTGTCTCCAGTGAAAAGAGGACTTCAGGAACCGGACAAGGCGAGTAGATGCTGTGTTTTGTTTTAACACAGGGCACAGTGGGCATTTCCACTACAAAGTGGGCACAGTGGGCATTTCCACTACAAAGTGGGCACAGTGGGCATTTCCACTACAAAGGGGGCACAGTGAACATTTCCACTACAAAGGGGGCACAGTGGGCATTTCCACTACAAAGGGGGCACAGTGGACATTTCCACTACAAAGGGGGCACAGTGGACATTTCCACTACAAAGGGGGCACAGTGGGCATTTTCACTACAAAGGGGGCACAGTGGGCATTTCCACTACAAAGGGGGCACAGTGGACATTTCCACTACAAAGGGGGCACAGTGGGCATTTCCACTACAAATGGGGCACAGTGGGCATTACTAATAAAAGGTAGGTACAGTGGGCATTACTAATAAAAGGTGGGTACAGTGGGCATTACTAATAAAAGCTGGGTACAGTGGGCATTACTACTACAAAGGGGGGCATAGAGGGCATTACTATTAAAAAGGTGGCACAGGGAGCATTACTACCATAAAGGGGGCACAGAGGGCATTACTATTATAAAGGGGCCACAGACAGCATTACTACTATAAAGGGGACACAGAGGGCTTTACTACTGTGAAGGGGGCACAATGGGCATTTCTACTGTGAAGGGGGCACAATGGGCATTACTACTATAAAGGGGGCGCAATAGGCATTACTACGTGAAGGGAGCCCAGAAGGCATAACTACTGTGAGGGGGGCACAAAGAGAGTATTACCACTGTGAAAGGGGCATAGATGTGTCTGCCCCTGTGTGCGTCTGTCCTTCTGTGTGCGTCTGTCCTCCTGTGTGCGTCTGTCCTCCTGTGTGTCTGCCCCTGTGTATGTCTGTCCCCCTGTGTATGTCTGTCCCCCTGTGTATGTCTGTCCCCCTGTGTGTATCTGTACTCCTGTGTGTGTCTGTCCCTGTGTGTCTGTCCTCCTGTGTGTGTGTCCCCCTGTGTGTGTCTGTCTCCATGTGTGTATCTGTACTCCTGTGTGTGTCTGTCCCCCTCTGTGTGTCTGTCCCCCTGTGTGTGTCTGTCCTCCTGTGTGTGTCTGTCCCCATGTGTGTATCTGTACTCCTGTGTGTGTCTGTCCCCCTGTGTGTGTCTGTCCCCCTGTGTGTCTGTCCCCCTGTGTGTGTCTGTCCCCCTGTGTGTGTCTGTCCTCCGGTGTGTGTCTGCCCTCCGGTGTGTGTCTGCCCTCCGGTGTGTGTCTGTCCTCCGGTGTGTGTCTGTCCTCCGGTGTGTGTCTGTAACCCTCCACTGTATTCACTGAGGAAAATAAACTGTCAGATGAAATGCAGAATATAAAAGTAAATTCCCCATTAAAAGTGCCCGGTCTGACCCAGGTAGAAGTACAGCGACGTCTTAAAAAGATTCAAATAGACAAATCGCCAGGACCGGATGGCATACACCCCCGTATCCTAAGAGAATTAAGTAATGTCATAGCCAGACCCTTATTTCTGATATTCAATGACTCTATACTGACAGGGGGTGTTCCACAGGATTGGCGGATAGCAAATGTGGTGCCAATATTAAAAAACGGTCCAAAAACAGAGCCCGGAAACTATAGGCCGGTAAGTTTAACATCTGTTGTGGGTAAACTGTTTTCTAAGAGATGCTATCTTGGAGTACCTCAATGAAAATAAGCAAATAACTCCATATCAGCATGGCTTCATGAGGGATCGGTCATGTCAAACCAATTTAATCAGTTTCTATGAGAAGGTAAGTTCTAGACTTGACCATGGCGAATCAATGGATGTCGTATATCTGGACTTCTTCAAAGCATTTAACACTGTACCTCATAAAAGGTTAGTATATAAAATGAGAATGCTTGGCCTGGGAGAAAATGTCTGTATGTGGGTAAGTAACTGGCTCAGTGATAGAAAACAGAGGGTGGTTATTAACGGCGCATTCTCAGATTGGGTCACTGTCACTAGTGGAGTACCACAGGGGTCTGTATTGGGCTCTATTCTCTTCAATATATTTATTAATGATCTTGTAGAAGGCTTGCAGAGTAAAGTATCAATTTTTGCAGATGACACTAAACTGTGTAAAGTAATTAACACAGAAGAGGACAGTACACTGCTACAGAAGGTTTGTACACAAACATAGAAGAGGATTCTTTACTGAGGAGGTGGTGATGGTAAGTTCACTAAAAGAGTTCAAGAGGGGCCTGGATGTATTTCTGGAGGGTAACAATATTACAGGTTATAGTTACTAGAGATGGGTTGTTGATCCAGGGAGTTATTCTGATTGGAGTCGGGAAGGAATTTTTCCCCCTAAAGTGGGGAAAATTGGCTTCTAACTCACAGGGGTTTTTTGCCTTCCTCTGGATCAACTTGTAGGATAACAGGCCGAACTGGATGGACAGATGTCTTTATTTGGCCTTATAAACTATGTTACTATGTTACTATCTGTATTCAGAGCGTTATCACTGTGTTACTTGTGGTGTTACATAGGACTGCGGGTGACATCTACTACATTATCTGTATTCAGAGAGCTATCAGTGTGTTATCTGTACTGAGAGAGTTATCACTGTGTGATCTGTAGTGCTACATAGGACTGCAGGTGACATCTACTACATTATCTGTACTCAGAGTGTTATCACTGTGTTACTTGTGGTGTTACATAGGACTGCAGGTGACATCTACTACATTATCTGTACTCAGAGAGCTATCAGTGTGTTATCTGTGATGTTACATAGGACTGCAGGTGATATCAATAACATTATCTGTACTTGTACCGCCGCAGATCTGGCAGGACAGTCTTGGAGTTCGGTGACTACTTGGCTTTAAAGAGGCTCTGTCACTAGGTTTTAACCTATGTATTTAAATACATAGGTTAAAACCCCTTGACTTCTACAGTTAGAACATACCTTTATTGCAGAGTACAGCGCAGCGGTTGTGCTGAAAAAAGACCTTTAATCTTTATGTTAATGAGCCTTCGGAGCACCGGGGGGCGGGCTCTTTCTTCCTGAGCACCGCTTCTTCACCGCCCCCGGGTCCCGAG
This sequence comes from Rhinella marina, assembly GCA_900303285.1. Lineage (NCBI taxonomy): Eukaryota > Metazoa > Chordata > Amphibia > Anura > Bufonidae > Rhinella > Rhinella marina. The sequence continues at coordinate 9,022 of ONZH01003703.1, read as the reverse complement.
GCTCTCTCCGATGCCGACGTCCACGCCCCTCTGAAAATTGATTGACAGCTGAAATCCCGCCGGCGCATGCGCAGAAGCGCTTGCAGTGCCGAACACCGCAAGCGCTTCCATCCTTGTGCGCACGCGCCGTCACTTCCGGGTTCAGCGAAGTGACGGCGCGTGCGCACAAGGATGGAAGCGCTTGCGGTGTTCGGCACTGCAAGCGCTTCTGCGCATGCGCCGGCGGGATTTCAGCGCTAGGCCAAACGGCCTAGCGCTGTCAATCAATTTTCAGAGGGGCGTGGACGTCGGCATCGGAGAGAGCCTCGGGACCCGGGGGGCGGTGAAGAAGCGGTGCTCAGGAAGAAAGAGCCCGCCCCCCGGTGCTCCGAAGGCTCATTAACATAAAGATTAAAGGTCTTTTTTCAGCACAACCGCTGCGCTGTACTCTGCAATAAAGGTATGTTCTAACTGTAGAAGTCAAGGGGTTTTAACCTATGTATTTAAATACATAGGTTAAAACCTAGTGACAGAGCCTCTTTAATACTATTTTTTAATGGGAGGGGGGCACCATTCAGGCAGCAGAAGAGCTAGAATCGGCCCTGAGGGAAGCCATATATAGAATGGACACTGTTATACCACCTTGGTAGCTCAGTTATTGTATGATTGCTGCTGCTACTGATATTTTAATATATTATGTGCTACACTAATAAAAGATTATTTATTAATGAATTGTCCTACTGTGTATGTCATTTTTTGTTGGTGTGGTAGACTTGCTCTGATGTACACAGTTTGGACTCTGGAGGAGCCATTTTGTATATTGGTGTAATTTTACAAATTCTAGTAGATGTAGTTATGTGTATGCAGATAAATTCACAAGGCATGAGAGGAGGTGGTAAAATTCTTAAAAGAGGAATATTTTAGACCACAATAATAGACTCAGTCAGTACATAGTGGGACATATTTTCTAACCCTTAGTAATCTTGATCATTCCTCCAATGAAGTTTTTTTTTGTGAAGTACAGTAGATATTTGAGATATATGGGGGAGAGGAATGGGATGAAGTCTTAGCTGGAGGATGATATTTTTTGAACACAAATAATTTTTAGCAAAACAGGACACTATAATAATCAGCTACAGGAATTAGTGTGCTCTGACACTTGGTCCTCAGAGACATATATGTCTAATTGGAAAACAGCTAATAGATGTCTTTAGTATTGTAAACACATCTAGGATAATGGAAAAACACACACACCATTTTCCACTCTGGGACCCAGAGCTTTTTATAGATTTGTACAGTTAATGTGGTTGACTTAATGGGTAAACTGAAGATAGCCAAATAGTTTAAATATGTAATTTAAATTACATGCATGAATACATACTTGAATGGGAGCTGGGCTGCAGTAACCAGGCATGCCACTGTAGGCTGTATGGAGCTGTGCTGTTCCAATGCCTGGTTCCATCCACAGCAGCTCCTGAAAACAGCTGATTGGTGGGACTGCCAGGATTAGAACCTTACCAATCTGATATTGATTACCTATTCTAAAGAGAGGTCATCAATATTAAACTGCAGGAAACCCTCTTTAACATCTCTATCATTATATTGCATTTGCTTTAATGACACATTCCAACAGTCCAAACGACACTGAGGCAGTATCAATTTTCATTGTACCAAGAAGCTGTTATAATGCCACTATTACATTAACTTTGTATAATGGTCAGCAATTCACATCTTTGGGGCAAGTTTAGTTAATTTAATATTTTATTTAAAATGGTTTTCTATATTTTAATTATTGGCCTATGCTTAGAATAGCCCTTAACCCTTTCAATACCGGGCCACTTTTCACCTTAAATCCCAGGTCGATTTTTGCAAATCTGACATGTGTCACTTTATGTGGTAATAACTTTAGAACGCTTTTACTGATCTAGGCCATTCTGAGATTGTTTTCTCGTGACACATTGTACTTCATGACAGTCATAAATTTGAGTCAATATATTTCACCCTTATTTATGAAAAATCCCAAATTTAGCAAAAATTTTGAAAAATTAGCAAATTTCCAAATGCCCATATCTCTACTTTTAAAATACATAGTAATACCTCCAAAAATAGTTATTACTTAACATTCCCCATATGTCTACTTTATGTTGGCATCATTTTGTAAATGTCATTTTATTTTTTTAGGAAGTTAGAGGGCTTAGAAGTTTAGAAGCAATTTTTCAAATTTTCAACAAAATTTCTCAAACCATATTTTTGAGCACCAATTCAGTTATAAAGTGATTTTGTGAGGCTTACCTAATGGAAACCCCCATAAATGACCCCATTTTAGAAACTACACCCCTCAAGTTATGAAAAACTAATGTTACAAACTTTATTAACCCTTGAGGTGTTCCACAAGAATTAAAAGAAAATGGGGGTGAAATTTCAAAATTTCACTTTTTGGGTAGATTATTCATGTTAATAATTTTTTTCTTGCAACACAGCAAGGGTTAACAGCAAACTAAACCTCAATATACATTGCTCTGATTCTGCAGTTTACAGAAATACCCCATATGTGGTGGTAAACATCTCTATGAATTTGTGGCAGTGGTCAGAAGGAAAGGAGCGCCATACAGATTTTGGGGGCAGATTTTGCTAGAATAGTTTTTAGGCACCATTTTGTAATTGAGAGATCCTGACTTACCCCTACAGTGGAAACCCTCAAAGAGTGAACCCATTTTGGGAACTACACCCATTTAACGAATATATTAAGGGGGTTACTGGCCACTTTGACCCCCTAAGCGTTTTACGGAATTTGGAAACACTTGGCTGTGAAAATGAAAAGTTTAATTTCTTCCAATAAAATGTTGCTTTAGCCCCAAATTTTTCATTTTCATAAGGGGTAACAGGAGAAAAGGTAACATAATTTGTTACCCATTTTCTCCTGAATACGGCAAAACACCCCATATGTGGTGGTAAACTGCTGTGGGGGACATGGCAGGACTCAGAACAGAAGGAGCGCCATATGGATTTTACAACACAGATTTTGATGGATTGGTTTGCGGGAGCCATTGATTTTTATTTTTTTGAGTTATTGTCTTATGTGGGGGCTCATTTTTTACGGGACGAGATGACGGTTTGATTAGTACCATTTTGAGGTAAATACGCCTTTATGATCGTGTGGTATTACACTTTTTGTGAGGCAAGGTGAAAAAAAATTGCTGTTTTGGAATAGTTTTTAAAAAAAGTTTTTTACTGCATTCGCCTGGGGGGCCATCTCATGTAATATTTTTATAGAGCAGGTTGTTACGGATGCGGCGATACCCAATATGTCTAACTTTTTTATTTTTGGAAAGTTTTACACATTAGATTTATTTTTGAACTGAATAAAATCTTTTTTTGTGTTGCCATTTTCAGAGAGCCATATTTTTTAATTTTTCGGGCAATTGTCTCAGGTAGCGTATAATTTTTGCGGGACAGGATGACGGTTTGATTGGTACCATTTTGGGATAAATACACCTTTTTGATTGCCTGCTACTACACTTTTTGTAAGGGAAGGTGACCAAAAAATGTCTGTTTTGGCACGTTTTTTTTGTGTTTTTTTTTTTACTGCGTTCACCTGGCGGGGTGGATGACATGATATTTTTATACAGCCGGTCGATACGGACGAGGTGATACCTAATATGTTTATCTTTCTTTTTTTTTACCTTTTTTTAGCTTTTTTGGGGAAAATGGCTTTTTTTTACTTGAAACTTTTATTTATTTTTTTTAGGAAACTTTATTTTTTAACTTTTTTATTTTACTTAATTTAACTTTTGGGGGTCTGATCCCCTTTACAATGCAGTACAATACTTTTGTATTGTAATGCATTGGCTGTAAGTGTAGTACTCTATGTAATACACTTACAGCCTGCTTCCTGTGCGATCCAGGGGTCTGGATCGCACAGGCACGCAGAGATAGCAGCCACGATGCCTAAGGAAGGCATCGGGCTGCTATCCGAGCCATCGGGTCCCCGTCACAGCAGCGCGGGGACCCGATGGCCCCCCGCTCGCCCCCCGATGGCCCATCCTGAATCCCTTAACTCCCGCACACCACATGTGCCGCGGTCAACGCTGACCGCGGCACATGAAGGGTTAGTGCGCCGGCATCGGTGTTTTCACCGATGCTGGCGCATTCAGCAGGGGTCCGGCACCTGGGCACAGCCGGACCCCCACCGCTGATCGGGACTCTAAGGGTTAAACTGGCTATCCCATGATTATTGTAAAACAAAATGTAAATCAAACATCATATAGTGAATGACAATCTTTTTCTAACCAACTTAGAACTAGCTCCTCACATGTATCCAGAGATCTCCACATTCATTGTTGTGCTAGATTTATATCAAGGTTACAACTCAAGGAGAGTGTCTTTTCTGCTGCAGATTAGGGGGGGGGGTGCATGCTCTCCCTATCACAGCACAGGAGGCAGTTGAAGGATGGAACTGATCATATGTGGCCTTCTCAGTGAAAAATTTACTTTTATTAACTCTTCCTTGGGGTGGGGAAGAAAAAATAGGCATTCTCCAATTGATTTTCTGTTTCTAATTTTGTAGCATTCATTGTATAGTATAACTAGTGTATTACTTTTATTATGTGGGTCTGTACAATGAAAATGATACCGGATATGTATAGTTTTTATGTTCTACTGCTTTTGCACAGTAACAGCACATCATAGATTTTTTTGTTGTTGTCACAGAATTCTAAGTGCCATACCTATATTATTTTTTTTTCTATGTAGCTGTGTGGGGATGGAGTGTTGTTTCTTGCACGACAAATTGCATTTTAGACACATTTTTTGGGGTACGTATAACTTATTATTAATCTTTAGACATGAGGGAGCATGCTCGTCCGAGCTTGGTGCTCGTTCGAGTATTACAGTACTCGTAAGTGCTCGCTGCTCGGACGAGTATCTCGCCATGCTCGAGGAAATGGCATCTCCCGCATTTTGAATTTTTGGCGCCTATAAACTCAGCCAATCACAAGCCAGGAGACTCTGCGGTACACCCAGCATCACGTGGGGCCCTTACATGTCGATAGCAGGGGTTGGCTGGCCTGATCAGGTGACCCTGGAATATACTAGTGACTGCCCGCGGTGCTCGGCTCAGATGCTGTCTGGATGTCGTTAGGGACAGAGCTGCTGCGTTTCAGGGAGAGTGTTAGGGCCTGGATTTAGTTCTCTGTTAGGCAGGAGTGATCTGAAAAGAACACAACAGCCCTTCTAAGGGCTACAAGACATTTTTTTTTGTCTCCTGGCTGGGCTGGCTGGCACTAGTAGTTCAGCTATCGCCATATATAACACTTTTTTTTTTATTGTTTTAACTCAGTGATACAAATCCATTTCATACAGCAGTGTGGAACCATTCTGTGTGTCACAGTTCAGCTGTCCACTCACCACAAACCACAATCCGTATTTTCTGTCCAGGTGACCCATACTGTAAGTCACGTAATCAAATACGGTCTTTTGCTTTCACTGATACAGCTACATTACAAAAATCTCTGTGCCACATTTGTCTGGGTTGCAGTCAAAATAGCCACAGTCAGCAGGGGCTGAGTATGCTCTCTGATAGTTTCTGCATGTCACGTTAAAAAAAAAAAAAAAAGTTTTTTTGTTGTTTTATCTCAGTGATACAAATCCATTTCATACAGCTATGTGGAACCATTCTGTGTGTCACAGTTCAGCTGTCCAGTCACCACAATCCGTATTTTGTGTCCAGGTGACACATTCTGTACGTCACTTAATTAAAAAAGGTCTTTTGCTCTCACTGATAAAGCTACACTACAAAAATCTCTCTGCGACATTTGTCTGGGTTGCACTTAAGCAGACCAAGTCTGCCTAATCTAATAGTTTCAGTGTAATTGCTCCATACTGCACGATACGTAATAACATATGTAATTTAGCTCTAACTTATCCACCTATATACAAACCACAATTCATATTTTCTGTCTAGGTGACACATTCTGTACGTCACTTAATTAAAAAAGGTCTTTTGCTCTCACTGATACAGCTACATTACAAAAATCTCTGTGCGACATTTGTCTGGGTTGCACTTAAGCAGACCAAGTCTGCCTAATCTAATAGTTTCAGTGTAATTGCTCCATACTGCACGGTACGTAATAACATACGTAATTTTGCTCTAACTTATCCAGCTATATATTTTCTTGTTCAGATTGAACAAGTTTGTGGGTTTCAGTACAGCAGGCCCATTTATTTTATTTTATTTTTTATAATACACTTATATACAGAAAATGTTGAACCCCAGGGCTAAGGGTCGTGGACAAGGGCGTGGGCGTGGGCATGGGCATTCAATTACTGCAGGGGGCAGAGGCCGTGGTCCTGGGCAGGGTGAGACAGTACTTGCTGATGAGGGAGCAGGGGAATGCCGCAGAGCTACACTCCCTAGCTTCATGTCTCAACTTACAGGGACACGTGGTAGAGGACTGTTGAAACCACAACAGTGCGAACAGCTGATGTCGTGGATTGCAGACAATGCTTCAAGTTATTTGTCCACCAGTCAGTCTTCCACGCAGTCCACCCACGTTACCCAAGGGAGCACTCCTCTGGCTCCTCCACCTCAACCTCCTTCCCCCAGTCTGCCCCCTCGCAGGAAAATTTGGAATGCGATCCGGCATACTCTGAGGAACTGTTTTCTGGACCTTTCCCAGAGTCACAAACCACTTCTCAGGTTGCTGCTGACCTCATTCCCGATGCCCAAGTTTTCCAACTGTCGCAGTCTGTGGGTGATGATGATGATGACAATGTTGACTTAGTGGAAGAAGTGTGTAAAGAGGTGTCGGATGATGAGGAGACACGGTTGTCAGACAGTGGTGAAGTTGTCAGGGCAGGAAGTCCGAGGGGGGAGCAGACTGAGGAATCGGAGGATGACGAGGTGACTGACCCAAGCTGGGTTGATAAGCCAAGTGAAGACAGTGCTTCTGAGGTGGAGGCGAGTGCTGCACCAGAACAGGTTGGAAGAGGCAGTGGTGTGGCCAGAGGGAGAAGCAGAGCCAGAGCTGGTGGATCAGCAGCAACTGTTTCACGTAGTGAAGCTCCGGTGGCGAGGCCTAGATGTTCGCAAGTCTGGAAGGTTCTTTAAAGAAAGTGAGGATGACCGACGGACTGTGGTGTGCAACCTGTGCCACACCAGGATCAGCAGGGGTGCCACCACTACTAGCCTAACCACCACCAGCATGCGCAGGCATATGAGTGCTAAACACCCCACTCAATGGAACCAAGGCCGTTCACCTCCTGCGGGTCACACCACTGCTCCTTCCCCTGTGTCACTCGCTGCCTCTGCTAGTCAACCCCCTGCCCAGGACCCGGCACGAGCGCCTCCCGCCGGAAAACCACACCTTCGCCTCCACGATCCTCCACAGCGTCCACCAATGTGTCCCAGCGCAGCGTTCAGCTGTCTTTACAGCAGACGCTGAAGCGCAAGAGGAAATACAGTTCCACCCACCCACATGCCCAAGCCCTCAACGTCCACATCTCCAAATTGCTGAGCCTGGAGATGCTGCCCTATAGGCTGGTAGAGACCGAGGCCTTTCGCAATCTCATGGCGGTGGCTGCCCCTCGGTATTCAGTCCCCAGCCGCCACTATTTTTCCGATGTGCCGTCCCAGCCCTACACCAGCACGTGTCACAGAACATCATCCGTGCCCTGACCAACGCTGTTTCTGAGAAGGTCCACCTAACCAAGCACACGTGGACAAGTGCTGCCGGGCAGGGACACTATATCTCACTGACGGCACATTGGGTTAACTTGGTGGAGGCTGGGACCGAGACTGACCCTGGGGCCGCTCATGTACTGCCCACACAGAGGATTGCGGGGCCTACCTCGGTCACGGTCTCTCAGACATACTATGCCTCCTCCTCCGACCCCTCCTCCTCCTCCACCTCCTCCTCCGAATTACCATCCATGGGCACGGCGCCTTCAGTCGGTAGCTCTAGGCGTAGCAGCAGTGCCGTGGGTAAGCGTCAGCAGGCGGTGCTCAAACTGCTGAGCTTAGGTGACAAAAGGCACACCGCCCAAGAGCTGTTACAGGACATCACGGCGCAGACCGATCTGTGGCTGGCACCGCTGAACCTCAAGCCAGGCATGGTTGTGTGTGACAACGGGCGTAACCTGGTGGAGGCTCTGCAACTCGACAGACTGACACATGTGCCATGCCTGGCCCACGTGTTCAATCTCATAGTTCAGCGGTTCCTCAAGACATACCCCAATCTGTCTGATTTGCTCACCAAGGTGTGCCGCATGTGTGCGCATTTCCGCAAGTCGACCACAGATGCTGCCACTCTCAGGGCAGCACAGCGCCGCCTACAACTGCCCACTCACCGACTGTTGTGCGACGTGCCCACAAGATGGAATTCGACATTAAACATGTTATCCAGAGTTTACCAGCAGCGCAGAGCGATTGTAGACTGCCAGATGTCAACTTCCACCAGAACTGGTAGTCAGGTCAGTCAGATTCCTCAAGTCTACAATGAGGAGTGGACGTGGATGTCTGATATCTGCCAGGTGTTGACCAACTTTGAGGAGTCAACACAGATGGTCAGCAGCGATGCCGCCATTATCAGCCTCACCATCCCGCTGCTTTGCCTGTTGAAAAACTCACTGCTCAGCATGAAGACGGATGGTTTGCGCTTGTCACAAGAGACGGTGGAGGAAGATACGTCGCTTGATAGCCAGAGCACCCTCCGGTCTGTTTCTCAGCGCGTATCAGAGGAGGGGGATGAGGAAGAGGAGGAGAATGCCGGCAAGACAGAAGAGGGTACCAGTGCTCAGTCCTTAACTCTTGAGCGTGTATAGACTGAAGAGGAGGACTTGGAGGAGGAGGAGGAGGAAATGGATAGTCAGGCCAGTGAGGAGAGGGAATTCTTGCGTGTTGGTACTCTGGCGCACATGGCAGACTTCATATTAGGCTGCCTATCCCGTGACCCTCGCGTTAGAAGTATTTTTTCAAACACCGATTACTGGGTGTTCACTCTCCTGGACCCGCGGTACAATCAGAACCTTTCCACTCTCATCCCTG
>ONZH01003702.1:0-17388 GCA_900303285.1 Rhinella marina | reverse complement strand
AGCCCTCAACGTCCCACATACAGGGCCACGCTAAATTTTAATGTGCTTAGCCTGCTCCCGCAGTGTAACTCGGTCACTCTGTAGTCACAGCCATACAGGGCCATGCTAAATTTTAATGTGCTTCGCCTGCTCCCACAGTGTAACTCGGTCACTTTGTAGTCACAGCCATACAGGGCCACGCTAAATTTTAATGTGCTTTGCCTGCTCCCGCAGTGTAACTCGTCACTCTGTAGTCCACAGCCATACAGGACCATGATAAATTTTTATGTGCTTCGCCTGCTATTGCAGTGTTTTTCGGTCACTCAGTTGTCACAGCCATACAGGGTCACGCTAAATCTTTATGTGCTTCGCCTGCTCCCGCAGTGTAACTCGGTCACTCTTTAGTCACAGCCATACAGGGCCACGCTAAATTTTAATGTGCTTCGCCTGCTCCCACAGTGTAACTCGGTCCCTCTGTAGTCACAGCCATAAAGGGTCACGCTAAATTTTTATGTGCTTTGCCTGCTCCCGCAGTGTAAGTCGGTCACTCTGTAGTCACAGCCATACAGGGCCATGCTAAATTTTTATGTGCTTCGCCTGCTACCGCAGTTTAACTCTGACACTCTGAATGAGTCTGACCCTGGGGCCGCTCATGTACTGCCCACACCGAGGATTGCGGGGCCTACCTCGGTCACGGTTTCTCAGATGTACTATGCCTCTTCCTTCAACCCCTCCTCCTCCTCCGAATTACCATCCGTGGGCACGGCGCCTTCAGTCGGTATCTCTAGGCGCAGCAGCAGTGCCGTGGGTAAGCGCCAGCAGGCGGTGCTCAAACTGCTGAGCTTAGGTGACAAAAGGCACACCGCCCAAGAGCTGTTACAGGGCATCACGGCGCAGACCGATCTGTGGCTGGCACCGCTGAACCTCAAGCCAGGCATGGTTGTGTGTCACAACGGGCGTAACCTGGTGGCGGCTCTGCAATTCGACAGACTGACAAATGTGCCATGCCTGGCCCACGTGTTCAATCTCATAGTTCAGCAGTGTTTTTGGTGTTTCGCCTGCTACCTCACTCTAACTCGTTCACTCTGTTGTCACCGCCATACAGGGTCACGCTAAATTTTATTTCTTCTTCGACTGCTACCTCAGTCTAACTCGGTCACTCTGTTGTCAACCCCAATGCTGCATAAGGGTAAATTTTTGAGTGCTTCACCTGCTACCTCAGTCTAACTCGGTCACTCTGGGTTCACCGCCATGCTGCGTTAGGGTAAATTTTTGTCTGCTTCACCTGCTACCTCAGTCTAACTCAGTCACTCTGTTGTCACCGCCATGCTGCGTCATGGTAAATTTTTGGGTGGCTCACCTGCTACCTCATGTAACTTGATCACTTGTTGGTGTCACCGCCATGCTGTGTCAGGCTTATGCCTGCGTCGTGGGGCGGGGGATAGGACAGCAGTGCCAGCAAGGGCATGAGTGATGGACCTTCGTTGCACCTAGTTGGGTGCTTCCCTAACATGTGATGGGCATGTGCCTCACCCTTCTTGGTCTGGGTGAGCACAATTGACTTAAGGGTCACCACCAGGCTGTTGCAGGAGAATTTGGGGTAATGGTGGGATTAGTCAGCCTCAGAGGCATCCATGCATGCTGCCCCTGCTGTTTCCTGTCCATTTCCGTGGTGTTTCCATCATTTTCTGAGGTTTCCAGGTTTTCACCCAGCCTTCCCTAGGCAGAGCCTTGGTCCCCTGCAAAAAATGCTCGAGTCTCCCATTGACTTCAATGGGGTTCGTTACTCGAAACGAGCACCCGAGCATCGGGAAAAGTTTGTCTCGAATAACGAGCACCCGAGCATTTTAGTACTCGCTCATCTCTAATCGTATCCTCTCAGGAGGTCGACATCACACAATATCTTCAAAACACGGGGATTTTCAGGTCCAACTCAGTTTTATTGGCACCAGCACACCAAAACAAATCATAAAAACAACACCTGCCCGGCTGGGCTCTGACTAAACATAGTTCAGCTAACTCACCTAAATAAATACGCTGTTCACAGACAGCTTTTAAGTGCGGCTTCCTTAGCTGTTCAGTCCAGCAGCCTCCTGGCTGTGACTCCAACCGTACCTTTTGGGGGGAGATGGTCCAATAGTCCTCCCGACTATGACCGTGTGACCCTCTTCTCCTAGGGTTACTGGGCCCCCCAAACTTCCAGGCTACACAAAGCCTTGTGGCCCCTCAGCCCTCCTGGCTGAGACCACACACACAGAGCCTCCGCAGGCTCTAACCTCTCAGTCCTCCTCAGCCTTTCTCCTCTCCCAGACTGACACTGAGGGCTGGTTTATCACAGCAGTAATTACATCCAGGTGGCCTCACCTGTGGTGGAATAGGGATGTGGACTGGAATATCCACCCTCTCCAGACCTCTATGAAGCGTGAGGCCTGTCACTGCCTCACAAAAAAAAAATAAATATATATATATATATATATATATATATATATATATATATATATATATTTATAATATATTTATAACCACATGATATTCTTTATTTTCATTTATATTCTTGACTTTCTATTTAATCACGATTGATTGTATTTTTATTAATGTGAGTAAGTTTATATTGCTGAAGTACAGGCTACAGATGTGTGAGGCTTCCACCTGAACGGACTGCTCCTCTTCTTGCTGCTGTTGCGCTCGATGCCCTCCCACTCCCTGTGCGTTCCAGGTTGCAGTACACGCATCGAGTATCCGGCCTCGTGACCCCGGACCTCTATTTGTTACGGAGCACACTCTTGCCTACTCTTACCCTCCTGCACTTATTATTTTATTATTTATGTACCATTTTAATGATTAACAGCCCCATAGCATATAAGATTGTAGAAGTAGGACTCAGTTTATTATTTTTGCTATAATGTTACATGCGTTCCACTGCTGGAACGCACAAACACTTCCTGTTTGGAAGTGAAAGAACCGGAAATGAAGTCCCTTTTAGTGCTTTTTGGCGCTTTGTTTGACATGTGGACCATAACACACTTGAGGATGTGACCTGTATAAATGTAAGTCTCTTTCTTTCTGCATGTATGTACTATTGTTTTGCTCCTGATGAAGGGATACTTACTAATTCCCCGAAACGCATTGAGCTATTGTAATAAAGATACCTACCACTTAAGAAGTCCTCCGGTCCATCTATCAGCAAGGACGTGGTGTATTGACCTCCAGGCGTCCTCGGCGAGGGAGGTGAGGGTAATGGGTGTCTTGAGCTTTATCCCGCTTACCCCCCTCCTTGGTGAAGTAAATTTTTCCACCTCACTCTGGCCTCCTCAACCTGATTGGATTTGTGGATTTTAGTGTGTTCTTTCACTCTACTGTACGTCATCCTTATCTTTATTTTTATCTCCAACACCCTACTTATTTATTTATACTGTATATCTTGATATCTCCTTTTTGGGCATATTTTTGTATTCCAATAATTGAATGCAACATCGCATATAGACGACACTACTTTCTCTCTATTCTCCACGCATGTCTGCGGATAATAGATTATTTCTCCTAGCGGGACCTATTGGCATCTTGCCTTACAGTTCATTTTGTGCCTTTACCTAACCTGACTTGTTTGGCGCTCCACAACCTCAGTTGCTGTCTATCCGCGGTACACTATTAGTGGTCCGTATCTTTCTTTAAGTGGGTAGCTGCCTTCTCCTTTCCTTCTTGACCAATCCATCACCATTTTTTGTCCCGGCACTATATTTCTCCTTTGGCGCCCACCTTCTCCTCTTTGACCACCCTTCCCTCCACCTCAGTTTCATTCACATATTAGGGGGGTACTCTGGAGAAGTGTGGGATGAACATTATGAGGGCATCTGCTGGGAGCCCTATATACTGGTACACATTGTGTGGGGGGGGGCACTATGAAGAAGTGGGAGGGGGAAGGAACACTATGGGGGCATCTACTAGGGACCCTATATACTGGCACACATTGTGAAGGGGCACTATGGAGAAGTGTGGGGGAGGAGCACTATGAGGGCATCTACTGGGGGCCCTATATACTGGCACACATTATACAGAGCACTATAGAGAAGTGGGGTGGAGGAGCACTATGGGGGCATCTACTGGGGGCCCTATATACTGGCACACATTATGGGGCACTATGGAGAAGTGGGGGGAAAGGAGCACTATGAGGGCATCTACTGGGGGTCCTATATACTGGCACATATTATGGGGCACTATGGAGAAGTGTGGGGGGAGAGCACTATGGTGGCATCTACTGGGGGCCCTATATACTGGCACACATTATGGGGGGCACTTTGGGGGTATCTACTGGGTGTTTTATATACTGTAACACATTATGGGGGCATCTACCAGGGGGAATTATATAGGGGCAATTAATACTGGCATATTATGGGGGGCACTATGGGGATGGGGGAGGAGCACTATGGAGGCATCTTCTGGGTGCACTATATAGGAGTATTTTATACCTGCATAAATTATAGGGGCACTATAGGCACCTAAGCTCAACTGGGGGCCCTAAAAGAGTCTTTTTTGTAGTGGCACACAGTACGGGTCATTGACAGACATGAGGGCACTCTGGGACATTGGCTCTACTGGGGGCACCAACAGGAGGTATTTGTTTTTACTGCCACACAACGGGCATTTTTTTTACTGGTGCACAGTATAAGAGGGCATTTTTCTACTGTCACACATTATAAAGATAGTTATTACTACCAGGGGCATTATGGTGGGCTTTATTACAACCGGGGAACTATGGGGAATATGAATACTAGTATGAGCGCTATGGGAGCATTATTACTTCTGGGACACAGTGGGGACATTAGTCTTTTTGGGGGCCTTGTGGGGTCACTATACTACTAAGAGCACTCTGGCAGATAATTATTACTGTTGTTGGGACATTGGGAACACTATTACAGTGGGGACAACCCTGGTACAGTATCAGCTTAGCACAGTTCTTTTTGGGGAGCATTATGCTTACACTAATAGTGTCAGGGGCACTTTGCTGGGTGCAGTTATTTTAAGGGCATTATCTGTGTGTAACTAGTATTTTCAGGGGTTTTATCTGTTTATGCAGTATATTTTTAAGGAGCACAGCTGGCACAGTATTGGGGGTTCATCGGTAACATTTAGAGTACATATAACTGATTGCTAGATTATGTTTTTTTGGGAGGTGAGATTGCCAAAAAATGCCTATTCTTGCATCATTTTTATTTTATTTTTACAGTGTTCATCTGATGTGATATATCATGTGATTTTTAATAGAGCAGGTTGTTACAGATGTGGTGATACCAAATGTTAAGAGCATTTGTGTTACCACTGTTTAGAGCAAATATACAAACATTAAATAGGAAAAATATATCAGGGAAATAACACATATTGACCACAGTGAGTTTGTGCAAATGACTTGAAGAGATTAATTATTGTCTGATGAAAATTCTTAGAAATATGTAACTAGCAATTGTACATCAAACACAAGTTTGAAATATCTGGATTCTTTGGAAATATATTTATATCCTTTTATAATGTTGGGGATGTGTCCACGCAGAAGTTAAGTCACTTTAATGTGTACATATGGCCAAGTGTTCTTAACAGATGACTATGATGTGAAGAATGGTTAAGGCTCTAAACGGTGGTTGACTGCTGGGGCAATTTACATATTCATGCTGTAAGTGGCCATTAGTTTGCCATCTGCATGTTGATTCTGTGAACCCCCAGCAGGCACATTGCCTTTGGCTAAAACTGACATGACTTGTTTTAAAAATAAAGTGATAAGGCTTAAATCTTAGGAGCTATTATGCTTTACAGTCTTTTATGAAGCTTAGCATGTACGTCCTATAGCAGTGATGGCAAACCTATGGCACGGTTGCCAGAGGCGGCACTCAGAGCACTCTCTTTGGGCACCTGCACCCTGGAAAAAGTCTATGGTGTACTAATATGGGGGCGCACTATGAAGAGCACAGACAGGCTATTATAGCTAAGTGATAATGTTCATGGAAGATATTAGACTATACTATTCAGGTTAAATTGCAATGTTTGCACTTTGCAATAAATAAGTGGGTTTTGGGTTGCAGTTTGGGCACACGTTCTCTAAAAGGTTCGCATTCACTGTCCTATAGTAAGTTTTGCTGGAAGCTGTGATCTCAAGTAAATCATGCCAGTTCACTCTGGAATTTTACATGATTCAGAAAATTACTTATTTGAAAAACAAAAAAGAGTAACTTATTTGTGCTTTTGCTCCTAAGTGATGCGTTCTTAATGTTTTGCACTAATATGATATGGAATATCGTATTGCGTAAACTATTGTATAGCACACAATCAGCACATGAGCTAAATCCCCTTAGTGACCACCAATACACCTTTTTACAGCGATCATTAAGGGGCCTTAGGCTGGGCTGTTGACCCTTTTACTGTAGCCCAGTCTAACTGCTATACGGGTTATTACTGTACAAGGCACTTACTAATGTATTGTGAATGTCCACATTGCCTCCTTTGCTGGCTTGATTAATTTTTCCATCACATTAAACACTTCTTGTTTCAAGGAGTAACGATCACCATGTAATCCAGCGATGATAGCTGCACTCACACGCTATAGGAAAAAACAACGGTCTCTCTGGTGGTCAGGACCTTGGGAGTGTGCATAGACACGCATGCACAGCAGCTTCCACTCCCCTTGTATTGGTGCTGCAGCAGTAACCTCTGGAAACAAGCAGTGTATAAGGCAATGGAAAATTGAATCAAGCCAGCAAAGGAAGCAATATAGACAATCACAATACATTAGTAAGTGTCTTGTATTAACTTTGTCTACATGATAACTGCAATTTGCTGAAGTGAGACATTCCCTTTAATGTGCAGTGGACCATGCAAGGTAAAAACTGCAATTTTTCCACAGATATGGCATTTCTGTGCTCAGTATGCTGTGCCAAGCTCATGGCATCTGAAAATCACACCACAACCCTTAAACTGTTAGGCAGGTTCTGCTGGTTATGTAAATTCCATAAATGTGGATGTAAGCTGCTGTATGGGCACGTGGCAAGGTTCAGAAAGGAATGAACACAGGGGGCATGGCTAGCTACCGAGCTAAGAGGAAGCAAGACCCTGCTGATCCGTCTATCAGGCATTAATCCCCTAACATCTGCCCTATTAATTTACCCCAAACCTCCCAAAACCCCATCCTTATAACTCAGAAGACCAGCGAACCTATATCAAACCTCCTGACTCCTCTACACCGGAGATCCGTCCAGGGCCTACTCCGGGGCCTGAAGCCTCGGCCTCGATTTTGCACCAGAGGGTGCCCCGGCTACAGCATCCTGAGCAGCATGCAGCACACCGCGAATATCTCAGACTGGCCTACAAGAGCCCCACAGCTGCGCCCAAGCTGTAGGCACCCTCACAAACTCCCGAGATCGTAGGTGGTAAAGCGGAGAATGTCTCAGACACCGTGCCGTGGTCAAAACCCCTAGAGCTCCCCAGCTACCTGATGCCAACCACCACCAGAGTTCACCGACTCACAAGAGGAATACCTGAATAGCGGACCACACCACCGATTCGTATACAGGTCAGACATAAATTTCCCCACCACAACCGGCCTGACCTTTTCTTGCTTCATCGCCGCAGTCGCCATCTTGCATGCGGCCCCTACCACGCAGTGCTGGCAAGTGAGGTCGCCATCTAATTCAAGATCCAGCACTCCTGTTGCGCTGAGGACCATCATCTATTTGACCTTCTGGGACTCCAGACAGAGGTCCTCTGGTTACCCTACAAAGAGGCACTCAATAACCATACCACTTCTGGGTGCTTCACATCCAGACATCCTCTCTTTGTATAATAAAGCTAGTGTTTCACATCTTCAATACACCAAAGATGAGATGCTAACTTTCTAAAAGAAAGATCAGCCTGTTGGGGTCTCAATAAGGGGAGACACTGTACAACCTTTCTCTGCATATTTCTCTGTTCCAACTTCCTGTCCCAACTCCCTAGCCTCCCTACCCCTCAGGGATGGTGAAAATAGGCCCACAAAAGAACAGAAATATTGCTCCACGCAACGCAGGTTCCCTAGAACCTTATTTACAGAGGAACCACCTTTCCACTCCAAACAAATCATCACAGCAGAAAAATCCTACACTTGCTGAAGGACCAGAAACAGAACCCTTCATAAATCCACAAGAAATGGAAAGTGACAACGAAGGTACCAGTAATGATAGAGGCCTCCCCATCTCAAGATCCTTCCTCAGCAAAGCACTCACTAAAGCTCTAGAACCTGTCGTAAAGGAGCTCCAGGACATTAAACAAGACATGAAGTCCATAGGGGGCAGAGTAGAACAGCTCGAAATTACGCAATCTCAGCTGATCTCATATTCCGAAGCTGGCACCTCAGCATTCAACTCATGCCAGACACACATGAACAAGATGGTGAACTGGCTGGAAGATCAAGAAAATAGGGTCCGAAGAAATAATCTACGAAATAAAGGGATACCCAAATCAATCTCCTCCGAAGCCCTCTCTGACACAGTAAAGCAGATCTTCAAATCCATATTAGGAGACTCTTACCCACTAGAGCACATAGATCACTGAAAGAGCACATAGATGCCTAAGAGCCAACCTCCACCCTCTGACCCACCAAGGGATGTAATCTGCAGGCTATTTAACTCCAAAGTGAGAGACAACATCCTACGTCTTGCCAGATCTAATCCACCTGCACCCATGGAAGGGACGACAATTTCAATATACCAAGACCTCGCCAGAGTCACTCTCTCCAAGAGAAACATCCTCAGACCTCTAACTGAAATCTTACGGCACAGGAACATTCCATATAAATGGCTCTTCCCATTTGGACTCTCCTTTGCTTCAGACGGGAAACGATTCATCCTTAGAACCCACGTCGAACTACCAGATCTTCTACAATCACTGAAAATAGAGGATTTGGACATTCCAGATTGGTCTCCAATCCAAGATCTAACATCCCTGCCCTCTATCTCACCGCCTACTCCATGGGAAACAGTAGGTCTTGAAAAAAGAAACAGACATCGCAAGCGACAGGGAAAACTGACGCCGAGAAGAATCGACATAGACTCCAATTGAAAATCCCTACGTAAATATTACATGTTTGATTGTTGTGTAGAGCAACTATTTACGGTTTTACCACTTTATGTATCTTGAAATTTCATGGTTCATGATGGGAGGCCGGGGGAGCAGGGCCCGCTTGATATAGTCAAGCGCCTTTAGTTGATTACCTTAGTCCATACTTCATTTTCTAACAACTATAGGTTACACAAATCTGAATAGGATATTCCTCATAAAAGTGGCCAAGGCTTCCCCTGCGCTCCCGTCTCCTCCCCACCCCTGGTTTTCTTCACTTGTTTATCACCATGGTTTTCTGCATATTAGTTCCTACTCCTCTCTTAGAGAGCTTAAGTTTTCAACTGCTCTCCCTCTCATTCAACTACTACAACAGTTTGAAATTACACCTATATAGACCCCAACACTGGTCTACTCGAATATACCTGTCATGTTTTACCTTTGGTTACACCACAGGTTCATAATATTGACACTTACTCAGTTTGTCATTGTAAAATTTCTTCTGTATACCTCCTTGATGCCTGACCCTGACCCCTCGCCCCCCAACACATGGCACCATTAATTAATTTCTCCATTCATCAAAACTATCTCATAGTCTACTTTCAAAAGATCGGACCGTCATCACAACTTTTCCATCATGACATCCATTAAACTAATCTCATACAACACCAGAGGCATGAACGCCGTGGTAAAACCTAGCCACGTTCTCCACCAGTTCAAAAAAGCGAATATAGACATACTTTTACTACAGGAGACCCATTCCTGAAGGCAACCCCCCCCCCCACTTCCAGAAACACTATTACACCCAATGGTTCCACTCACACTCAGACACAAAAAATTCTAAAGGAGTATCAATTGCAATAGCCAAACACCTATCTTTCAAATTAACAGACTTCCATGCTGACACAGAAGGAAGACTCCTTATTATATCAGGAAAGCTGAATGGGTTACTAATCACACTAGCAAATGTTTATACCCCCAACACTCAACAAGCCACTTGGCTACACAACACGCTAATGCAAGTGGGTAACCTCACAAAAGGCGAACTCATCCTAGGTGGAGACTTTAATGTGGCATTAGATCCCCTGATAGACACAACACAAGGTAAATCCTCACTCTCCTACAAAACTATCAAACGCATAAAAAAGTCCCTTCCAACACTCAATCTAAGAGATGCATGGCGCTTTGCACACCCTAAAGATAGAGACTACACCCTGTATTCTGCCCCATACAACTCATATCACAGGATAGAATACGTTTCCTTACCATATGGGAATAACTGAGACATGGCTGGATGATACTTATGACTGGGCAGTCAACGTACAGGGTTACAGTCTGTTTAGAGAGGATCGCCAAAACCGGAGAGGGGAAGGGGTCTGCCTTTATGTAAAGTCCTGTCTAAAGCCCACACTGCGGGAAGATATAAGGAGGGACATGAAGATGTGGAGTCACTGTGGGTAGAAATAAATGGAGACAAAAACAATAATAAAATACTAATAGGACTTTATTATAAACCACCTAATATACCAGAGTCCACAGAAAATCTACTTCTAATTGAAATAGACGAGGCGGCAAAACATAATGAGGTCGTTATTATGGAGGATTTAAACTACCCAGATATAGACTGGGAAACTGAAACCTGTATATCTCATAAAGGAAACAGGTTCTTGGAAATAACCTTTCCCGACTGGTTCAGGACCTGACTAGAGGGACGGCCATTCTGGACTTAGTATTAACCATATTCAAAAAAGAAAGCCAGACCGCAAATAATTATAACACTATAATTGTATTCATAATAGTTAAAATTCACATAAGGAAACAAAAAGCAAGGAGGAAAAAACAAAGCGGCATCACCTGAGAGGGCACAGAGGGATAGATGTACAATACAAATTGATTAGACCAGTAAAGTGCAAGTGCAAACAAACAATCATAAATTAATTACCCATTTGTGCCTCCTCAGTGATGGCGCCAACCCGACGTGCGTTTCGGCAAACCTTCGTCTGGGGATCTTAGTATTAACTAGAGATGAGCGAGAACCAAAATGCTTGGGTGCTCGTTATTCGAGACAAACTTTTCCCGATGCTCGGGTGCTCATTTCGAGTAACGAACCCCATTGAAGTCAATGGGAGACTCGAGCATTTTTGCAGGGGACCAAGGCTCTGCCTAGGGAAGGCTGGGTGAAAACCTAGAAACATCAGAAAATGATGGAAACACCACGGAAATGGACAGGAAACAGCAGGGGCAGCATGCATGGATGCCTCTGAGGCTGCCTAATCCCAACATTACCCCAAATTCTCCTGCAACAGCCTGGTGGTTACCCTCATGGCAATTGTGCTCACCCAGACCAAGAAAGGCGAGGCACATGCCCATCACATGTTAGGAAAGCACCCAAGTAGGTGCAACGAAGGTCCATCACCCATGCCCATGCTTGCACTGCTCTCCTATCCCCAGCCACACGATGCAGGCATAAGCCTGACACAGCATGGCTGTGACACCAACAAGTGACCAAGTTAGATGAGGTAGCTGGTGAAGCACCCAAAAATTTAGCCTGACACAGCATGGCAGTTACACCACCAATGACTTTGTCCGACTGAGAATGCAGTGAAATGGCTTTTGTTGAGCCTCCAAAAATTTTTTTCTTTTCGGAGTACATAAAGTCGACCGTCAGCAAAAAAATGTTTTTTTAAATGTTGGTACTTGCGCCTCCTGAAAAATTATTTTGGACTGTTTGACGCTCCTGAAACATTCTTTTACACTGTCTGCAGTTGACACTGCGGAAAAATTGTTTGGAGAGAGGGCCTGTAGAGGGCCCTCTGGAAAAATTGTTTGGAGAGAGGGCCTGTAGGTGGACCTTCGGAAAAATTGTTTAGAGAGAGGGCCTGTAGGTGGACTTCCGGAAAAATTGTTTAAAGAGAGGGCCTGTAGGTGGACCTCCGGAAAAATTGTTTGGAGAGGGCCTGTAGGGGGCCCTCCTGAAAAATTGTGGTAAAAGAGTGCCAGTTGGACCTCTAAAAAATGGCGTTTTTTTGTCAGCGTTAGGCAAAGACGACAAGGAGGAGGAGGAGTAGGAGGAGTAGAGAAGAGGAATCGGATACATAAGTAATGTTAATCTTTAGCTGCTTTCCCCCGGAGGAGATTTGAATTCCGGTGAAATCCAGGCTTTATTCATTTTAGTAAGCATCAGCCTGTCAGCGCTGTCAGTTGACAGGCGTGTACGCTTATCGGTGATGACGCCACCAACTGCACTGAATACCCGCTCTGACAACACGCTAGCGGCAGGGAGGCCCAGCACCTCCAAGGCGTACAGCGCCAGTTCAGGCCACGTGTCCAGCTTTGAAACCCAGTAGTTGTATGGAGCAGAGTGATCACGCAGGACGTTGGTATGGTCAGCTAGCTACTCCCTCACCATCTTTCTGTAAAGCTCACTCCTACTCTGCCGAGACTGGGGACAGGTGACAGTGTCTTGCTGGGGTGACATAAAACTGGCAAAGGCCTTGGAGAGCGTTCCCCTGCCAGTGCTGGACAAGCTGCCTGCTCGACTCCTCTCCCCCGCTACTTGGCCCACAGAACCACGCCCTTTGCCGCTAGCGGTGTCAGATGGGAAGGATTGTTTTAGCTTGTGCACCAGGGCCTGTTGATATTGATTCACTCTCATACTCCTTTCCTCTACAGGGATGAGAGTGGAAAGGTTCTGCTTGTACTGTGGGTCCAGGAGAGTGAACACCCAGTAATCGGTGTTTGAAAAAATGCTTCTAACGTGAGGATGATGGGATAGGCAGCCTAACATGAAGTCTGCCATGTGCGCCAGAGTCCCAACACGCAAGAATTCCCTCTCCCCACTGGCCTGACTCTCCATTTCCTTCTCCTCCTCCTCCTCCTCCTCTTCAGCCCATAAACGCTCAAGAGTTAAGAAGGACTGAGCATTGGTACCCTCTTCTGTCTTGCCGACATTCTCCTCCTCTTCCTCCTCATCCTCATCCCCCTTCTCCGATACACGCTGAAAAACAGACCAGAGGGTGCTCTGGCTATCAAGTGACGTATCTTCCTCCACCGTCTCTTGTGACAAGCGCAAAGCTTCCGACTTCATGCTGAGCAGTGAGTTTTTCAACAGGCAAAGCAGCGGGATGTTGAGGCTGATAATGGCGGCATCGCCGCTGACCATCTCTGTTGACTCCTCAAAGTTGCTCAACACCTGGCAGATATCAGACATCCACGTCCACTCCTCATTGTAGACTTGAGGAATCTGAGTGACCTGACTACCAGTTCTGGTGGAAGTTGACATCTGGCAGTCTACAATCGCTCTGCGCTGCTGGTAAACTCTGGATAACATGTTTAATGTCGAATTCCATCTTGTGGGAACGTCGCACAACAGTCGGTGAGCGGGCAGTTGTAGGTGGCGCTGCGCTGCCCTGAGAGTGGCAGCATCTGTGCTAGACTTGCGGAAATGTGCACAGATGCGGCGCACCTTGGTGAGCAAATCAGACAGATTGGGGTATGTCTTGAGGAACCACTGAACTATGAGATTGAACACGTGAGTAGGCATGGCACATGTGTGAGTCTGCCGAGTTGCAGAGCCGCCACCAGGTTACGCCCGTTGTCACACACAACCATGCCTGGATTGAGGTTCAGCTGTGCCAGCCACAGATCGGTCTGCGCCGTGATGCCCTGTAACAGCTCTTGGGCGGTGTGCCTTTTGTCACCTAAGCTCAGCAGTTTGAGCACCGCCTGCTGGCGCTTATCCACGGCACTGCTGCTGCGCCTAGAGCTACCGACTGAAGGCGCCGTGCCCACGGATGGTAATTCTGAGGAGGAGGTGGAGGAGGAGGAGGGGTCGGAGCAGGAGGCATAGTACGTCTGAGAGACCATGACCGAGGTAGGCCCCGCAAACCTCGGTGTGGACAGTACATGAGCGGTCCCAGGGTCAGACTCGGTCCCAGCCTCCACCAAGTTAACCCAATGTGCCGTCAGTGATATATAGTGTCCCTGCCCGGCAGCACTTGTCCACGTGTCCGTGGTTAGGTGGACCTTCTCAGAAACAGCGTTGGTCAGGGCACCGATGATATTCTGTGACATGTGCTAGTGTAGGGCTGGAACGGCTCATCGGGAAAAATAGTGGCGGCTTGGGGACCGAATACCGAGGGACAGTCACCGTCATGAGGTTGCGAAAGGCCTCGGTCTCTACCAGCCTATAGGGCAGCATCTCCAGGCTCAGCAATTTGGAGATGTGGACGTTGAGGGCTTGGGCATGTGGGTGGGTGGAACTGTATTTCCTCTTACGCTCCAGCGCCTGCTGTAAAGACAGCTGAACTCTGCGCACGGACACATTGGTGGACGCTGTAGTGGATCATGGAGGCGAAGGTGTGGTTTTCCGGCAGAGGGCGCTCGTGCCGGGGTCCTGGGCAGGGGGTTGACTAGCAGAGGCAGCGAGTCACACAAGGGAAGGAGCAGTGGTGTTACCCGCAGGAGGTGAACGGCCTTGGTGCCATTGAGTGGGGTGTTTAGCACTCATATGCCTGCGCATGCTGGTGGTGGTTAGACTAGTAGTGGTGGCACCCCTGCTGATCCTGGTGTGGCACAGGTTGCACACCACAGTCCGTCGGTCATCCTCAATTTCTTTAAAGAACCTCCAGACTTGCGAACATCTAGGCTTCGCCACGGGAGCTTCACTACGTGAAACAGTTGCTGCTGATGCACCAGCTCTGGCCCTGCTTCTCCCTCTGGCCACACCACTGCCTCTTCCAACCTGTTCTGGTGCAGCACTTGCCTCCGCCTCAGAAGCACTGTCTTCACTCGGCTTATCAACCCAGCTTGGGTCAGTCACCTCGTCATCCTCCGATTCCTCAGTCT
The DNA here is from genome assembly GCA_900303285.1 of Rhinella marina. Lineage (NCBI taxonomy): Eukaryota > Metazoa > Chordata > Amphibia > Anura > Bufonidae > Rhinella > Rhinella marina. The sequence goes on along the minus strand of ONZH01003702.1, from coordinate 2,487 downwards.
GCTCCCCCCTCGGACTTCCTGCCCTGACAACAACTTCACCACTGTCTGACAACCGTGTCTCCTCATCGTCTGACACCTCTTTACACACTTCTTCCACTAAGTCAACAATGTCATGATTAGGGATGAGCGAACTTTTGAAAAGTTCGGTTCGGTTCGGTTCGGCGAACTTTCTTGAAGTTCGGATTCGTACGAACCGAACCTAAAACGAACCTTATACGAACGAATATACGCATATTTGAGAATCTACACTAATACGTACGCTAATGCGAACATTCCCGCACAAATAACGAACATACAGTCTAGCGTTGTCAAAGGTACGCTACTTAACTGAATATGTACGCATTTGATGTGCCGTTTTTATTTTAACCAGATTCGTCTTAAAAGTTCTTAAACGAATCTGGTTCGTTACGGTTCTGTTCGCTCGTCCGAACGAACGTTCGGACGAACGAAAATAATAAGTTATTATTTCGTTCGTCCGAACGTTCGTTCGGACGAGCGAACAGAACCGTAACGAACAGATTATTAATAACCCATCTCGGCCATTCTCCTCCCAAAAGGGTGGTTTGACACGAGGGTCACACCAGGATACAAGGGATTGTAGGAGTAATAAATAATCCCTTGTATCCTGGTCTATTCTGTGGAAAAGTAAACTTTATTTACGAACCTGACTCATACGAACTTGACGAAAGTTCGGTTCGGGGACGAACCGAACGTTCGGTAAAGTTCGTAACGAATCTGGTTCGTTACGGTTCGGTTCGCTCATCCCTAGTCATGATCATCACCCACAGACTGCGATAATTGAAAAACTTGGGCATCGGGAAAGAGGTCAGCAGCAACCTGAGAAGTGGTTTGTGACTCTGGGAAGGGTCCAGAAAACAGTTCCTCAGAGTATGCCGGATCGCATTCCAAATTTTGCTGGGAGGGGCAGACGGGGGGAAGGAGGTTGAGGTGGAGGAGCCAGAGGAGTGCTCCCTCCCTCCCTTGAGTAACGTGGGTGGACTGCATGAAAGACTGACTGGTGGACAAATTACGTGAAGCATTGTCCGCAATCCACGACATCACCTGTTCGCACTGTTGTGGTTTTAACAGTCCTCTACCACGTGTCCCTGTAAGTTGAGACATGAAGCTAGGGAGTGTAGCTCTGCGGCGTTCCCCTGCTCCCTCATCAGCAGATACTGTCTCACCCTGCCCAGGACCACGACCTCTGCCCCCTGCAGTAATTGATGCCCACGCACACGCCCTCGTCCTCGACCCTTAGCCCTGGGGTTCAACATTTTCTGTATATAAGTGTATTATATATACCAAAAAAAAAATGGGCCTGCTGTACTCAAACCCACAAACTTGTTCAATCTGAACAAGTTAATATATAGGTGGATAAGTTAGAGCAAAATTACGTATGTTATTACGTACCGTGCAGTATGGAGCAATTACACTGAAACTATTAGATTAGGCAGACTTGGTCTGCTTAAAGGGGTTCTGTAGTTTTTTCAAACTGATGATCTATCCTCTGGATAGATCATCAGCATCTGATCGGCGGGGGTCCGACACCCGGGACCTCCGCCGATCAGCTGTCTGAGAAGGCAGCGGCGCTGCAGGAGCCCTTCTCTGTGTTTACCGCAGGCCCAGTGACGTCACGACTAGTATCACTGGCCTGGGCGGGGCTAAGCTCCGTTCACATGATAGATCATCAGTTTGAAAAAACTACAGAACCCCTTTAAGTGCAACCCAGACAAATGTCGCACAGAGATTTTTGTAATGTAGCTGTAACAGTGAGAGCAAAAGACCTTTTTTAGTTACGTGACATACAGAATTGGTCACCTGGACAGAAAATACGGATTGTGCTTTGTATATAGGTGGATAAGTTAGAGCATAATTGCGTATGTTATTACGTACCGTGCAGTATGGAGCAATTACACTGAAACCATTACATTAGGCAGACTTGGTCTGCTTAAGTGCAACCCAGACAAATGTTGCACAGAGATTTTTGTAATGTACGCTGTATCAGTGAGAGCAAAAGACCTTTTTTAATTACGTGACGTACAGAATGGGTCACCTGGACAGAAAATACGGATTGTGGTTTGTGGTGAATGGACAGCTGAACTGTGACACACAGAATGGTTCCACACAGCTGTATGAAATGGATTTGTATCACTGAGATAAAACAACAAAAAAACTATATATTTTTTGGTTTTGTTTTTTTTAACGTGACGTGCAGAATATATCAGAGAGCAAACTCAGCCCCTGCAGACTGTGGCTATTTTGACTGCAACCCAGAAAAATGTCGCACTCAGATTTTTCTAATGTAGCTGTATCAGTGAGAGCAAAAGACCTGTTTTAATTACGTGACGTACAGTATGGGTCAATACGGAGTGGTTTGTGGTGAATAGACAGCTGAACTGTGACACACAGAATGGTTCCACACAGCTGTATGAAATGGATTTGTATCACTGAGATAAAACAACAAAAAAACTATATTTTTTTTTTTTT